>JBCFYV010011164.1:36257272-36517500 GCA_039000515.1 Timema cristinae
ACAACTACAAATGTAATTTCCACGTTTTATCATGCTGTTGCTGTACGTAAGATAGAACGTGTAAATGAGGATCAGTAATCTGTAAGTACTCACCATAATCTAAGAAGTAAATATTGACTACCTAAGATTGAATTCAGACAATTCGGTAGAAATTAACGAGATTGGTTGGGTTTTTGGAAACAGTTTGAGAAGATTGACGAGGATAAGGTGTTAGATAATGCAAACAAATTTGAATATCTTATCCAAGCAATTTTAACCCAAAGCCCGTGATAATGTTGACAGTTTCCCAGCCACTGGAGAAAACTACCCCAAAGCAATATAAAAACTTAAATCACGCTTTGGTAAATATTCTTTATTGGTAGAGGTAGAGAATTAGTGTCACTAATGAATGCCATTAGTGTTCTTGATGTGTCTTCCCTACACGATCAAATCGAAACCCACCTTAGTGCTCTGGAGAGTCTAGAGGTAACTTTAGAGAAATATGCAGCAATATTGTTCCCTATAATAACATCATGTTTGACACCAGATATGTTTAAGTGCATGGCAAAAGAGTGGTGGCGTAAAGGAAACAAGCCTGAAGAACATCTTAAGAGTTTGATGAAGTTCCAAGAGAGTGAAGTAGAGGTGAGGAGAGGATCAAACTTGCTGTTAAAACTCCATATAAAGTCACCATTACTGCTGATCCTGATAAGTAAATCGCTTCTTATCAAAGAACATAACTTTAAACGAGAGAATATACCTTTTGAAGGACAAGCATGAATGTTTTCTTTTGTTGAAGAAAGGTAATGTTTCAAAAATGGCAAAACTAAGTTTAAATGGGATTTTTGCAGTAAAAGACACAGCATTATAATATGTCAAGACTCAACTCACTCAAGGGATGTTTCTAATACTGAACGTCTATATCATTCTTTGATTTCCAACCAAAAGTAGAGTAACAGTGGTACCTTCGGTGTGATTCTCACAAACTTTGAAGGTTAAGATTCTTAGAGACACCTTTGTTGTAGAGGCCCGGGAACCGTTGGATACTGACAGTCAGTGGCGGCTCGTAGCTAAAATTAGTGGAGGTGCTGCTCCAAATTTTTTTTAGCCTTTGTTTTAAAATTGTGTTAAAGGGGAAAAAGACATGTATAAAAAGAAAATTTATTAAGGAACTTGATAAAATCTTAACAAAAAAACTTCTTTACTTAATTTAACCTAAATTGTTACATTTAAAGCTTAAGCTATTCATTTAAAAATGAAATCTATTCTTGTTTTAATTTATGCAAAAAGTTCAATAATTTTCTCCTTGATCTCTGGATGACAATTGAGGAAATGTTTCTCCATTGAAAGTATTGCAAGCGCATTTAGTCTTTCTGTTAAATAAAAGAAGTGAAAAAAATGAATCAAATAGAATAATTGGAAGCAGAACAATAATCTAACTCTACACTCTTCTACACTTTATCACATTCAAGAATATGGTACACGGTTTTTAAGCACATTACACGATGTGTAAAAAAAACTTCCTTCCATCATCACGCCAGAGCCGGAACTGTGAGAGCAACAGTGCTCTCTCTACCTGGCAGTTCCGCCTTTCTACCCACCCCTATCCTATGTGTGCATGCGCACAACAGTCAAACACCACGTCACTGGCACTATGAAGCGCACAGTTCCATACCAAGATTTTCGTATATTTTTCATAAACTGGGGGATGGCTACTGAAATACTGACATTGAGCTTGAGGAATATATATTGTACTACAAAAATAAATAAAGAATTAAAGAAAAAAGTACTCATTAAATTAAATGTTATCGATAATATCAAGTGGAAATAGGGGGTGCTGCCGTTCCGCAGTGCCTATACACGAGCCACCACTGCTGACAGTCAATCTGTAACACAAGAGTCAGTCTACGCTAGTCATCGCACTGGAACACTGGAACATTCTATGCGCGGTGCTGTAATTTCCAAAGATAGACTTTGTTCGTGCAATATGATATTCTTGGAAAGTTTGTAAAAAAAACTTATGCATGCAATTTCAAGTAATTACAAGCTATAATTTATTTTTTTCAAAAGGGTCCGTGTTTGAAGGAGATTAATGCAAAGAAGATACAGATCAATGGCACTGAAGGTCCCATTGATTTATTAACAGGAGCTGATACGGCTGTAAAGAAATAGGACAAGCATATAAACAAAGCAACGGTCTTGTTTGTATTGAGAAACAGTTTGGATGAACTTTAATGGGTACAGCAGTTTCCCCTAGAGATGCCTCTATTGATAACCTGTAGGAGGTAGATGTTATTGGCAAAAGTGATCCTGTTTTAAGAAAAACTAAAGATAAAGCAAAAGATGCAACAATGGAACATTTCTTACGAACTGTGTACATAAATGAAGAACATAGGGATGAATTTAATATATATCTTGGAAGGGCAATCAGCTATTTCTTGCATCCAACAAGCTCATGGCTGAATAAACGCTATTAAACAATGACAGTAAATTGAAAACCAATAGACTACGTGAGAAGTATGGTGCTATTTTATACATGGGAAAAGATACAAGATCATTGAAACTGTTCTGGAGGATGGAAGTTTCAGACATAATTTACCTCATCGCACTGTTGTGAAGGAAACTAGTGCGACCATTCTCATGTTCAGCAAATGAGTTTGGAACCCCTTATTTAAAAGATTGTTGGTATTTTGGACCCAACCTAATTAAATGGATCCCGGATATCCTTGATTATTTGTGGAGAGGAAAATAGGAATTGTTGCGGACATTTAAAAAGCTTTCCTTCAGATACGTAACTATGAAGAAGATATAAAATATATATGTTTCCTGTGGGGAAATAAAGTTGATAATACCTACAAGATCTTCATGTACCAAAGAGTGGTAATGTTTAACTTTTAGTCCCTTCCTCTTGGTGGTAGTTTTAGCTATATCAGACAGTTCTAAGAGGATTAATTGGAACCAGGGAAGAATTGTGGAGTTGTTCCTGGGAGCTGATGACATAAAAAGTCTCACACTAGTCGTGACTTCAAAAGGGGGGAATTTCGAGACCCACCCAAACAACAACTTTATCCCTAAAAATTTATTGATGTTTACGGGGGGCCCACTGAGGACTTCTTTGGGAATTTAAAAAGAGTATTTCCCTTAAAAAAGAGCCTTCTGGGACTGAACCTTTCCCCCAATAAAACCACATAAATTTGACAGAATTAATAACGCCCCTAACGATATACCGATTACTTGAGGTATCCAGCCAAAAACGGGGGGAGGAAAAGTGAAACCCGAATTTGAGTTAGTTTTGTCAACATTATTTTTTAACGTTTTTTTAAGGCTTATGTAAACAATCCCTCGAATATGAAACTGTTAAAATAGTATTTTTTTTTTGTTTTATAATTTGAGGGCAAAACAGAAATTTAAATTTTTCCCTTTTCTTTTGGGGGATTTTCTTGTATTCGATAAAGTGCATTTCATTTTTCCAAAAATTCTTTTTGTTCGAAATAAAAAATTAAAAAATAATTATTTTTAAATTATTTTTAATTCAGTGAGCCCAAAGAAATGGGGTACCCTTTGGTCAAGGAAAACGGGGGGTTCTTTTTTAAAAACAAAAAAATTTTAAAAAATACATTATACTTTTTTATTTGTATTTCCCCAATATAGAGGGAGGAGGTTACCCCAATAAAGATTGATACCCGGAAATTTATCACAATATATTGTTAAGATAATTAAGTCTCGTAGATTACGGTGGGCAGGACAGGGCAGCGATAGGGGAAAATCTATAACCTTTTTAAAGGGAAATTGACTGGTAAACCCAAGGGGGTGAGTTTTTAAAAGAAGACCAAAATGCAAAAAGAGTATAAAAATTAAATGAACCTAAAAATTATAGGGGGTGAAATGAGGTGAATTGGATTTTTAACTAGTAAAGATAAAATAGGGTGAAAATGAGGTGGACGGGAAATAAAACAAAGCTTAAGCGAGATGGGATATAATGGGGGGGAATGGATGTAACTACTCAAGTTAGAGTGTGTTTGAGGGGGGATTAATAGAACTAGTAAGATATAGCCCAAGGGTGTAAAAAGGTGGACGGGGATGTAGCTAGCTTGTGATAGAGCAGGGCAGGGGGTCCCAAACCCTTTTTGTACCCTAGACAATTCAAAAAAAAGGGTTAGTGAGGGGGGCACCAATTACTTTTCAAGGCAAATTTACTAACTCCCCCCAAAGGCTCAGGGGCTACCTCAACGCAAATACACCGGTCAACAAACCATGTTAATTTCCCAACGTGATTGTGATTTTTAAACATGTGGGTAATCCCTAAAGGGGCCGTTGCCAGGGGGGATAGGGGGGGGGGGGGGGGGGCCTCAACCCCCACCAAGGGGGCCCCAAAAATAAATTTTAAAAATACTGATTTATTTAGGGTTTTTTAACAACACCAAAATAAAGACACGGGGGGGGGGGGTAATTTTTAACTACTCCCCCAACCTTTTGGGGGTTTGGGGAAACTTTAAAAAATATAAAATTTATTTTTTGTGTTTATTCGGAAAACAAAGCGGGGTTTAAACCTTTTAAGATATTTACGGGGGAAAATTAAAAATTATAAGCAGGTATTAGTGATTTTTTAAAGAAATGAGGGAAATGGTAGGTCTTTGAAAAGGGGGAAAAAGGGAAAAAACCCTTCAGCTTAAAAACAACGAGGGTTTCCGGGGTAAAATTTCACTTTGAAAATTGACCCCGCCCAAAAAAAAAAAAGGAATGAGTTTTAAGATTGTAAAAGGGGGGGGGGGTTTTAAAATCACCAAATTTCTTGAGAACAGATCCCTAGAAAAAAGCACAAACTTGATTTTTGTCGGAAAAATTGCGTTTAAAAATTTTTTAGTCAAGAATTTTTCAGCTGTTTCAAAAAGGGGGCAGGCAGCAAAAAAGGGAAAACGGCTGGTGCGAGGGACGCCCGGGGCATGGGGTTGGGGACCCCTGGAGTAGGGTGTAATGGGGATTGAATGTAAACTAGCTCCAGTTATAGATAGATGGGTGAAAAGGGGACTGGTTTAGAACTAGCTCAAGATAGGGATAGATGGATATTTTTGAAAAATGTTTTAAAAAGAACTTTCAAGTTTTTAAATGCCACAAAAAGTAAGTAAGGGGACCTAAGTCTGGGCACACATTGAGAAAGGGGAAAAGGGGGGATAAATATATCCCACAAAATTTTTTGTGCATAGGGGCAAGCTCCCAATATATGAAAAACGAGGACTGAATCAAAAACTGATTCAAAAATTTGCAATGTTTTAAAATGTTGTGATAAAATATAAAAAAGGAAGAGAGGATATAAAGGGAAGAAAAAATAAAAGGGAAAAGGGAAAATAACAAAAATTTAATTTCCCCCTTTTTATTTCAGATTAAATTGGCCACGTGTAATTATGGGGGACAATGTCATTAGAAGTGAAATATTATCAAAAGGGAAAAGCAAAACCCCAAACATAGTTTTCAAGTAAAGAAAAAAAACACAGGGGTTCATCAACAGTGACTTGCAGGAGCAGGAAAACACGGAAAAAATTTTTGTGCTTAAGCCAAAATTCCCGAGGGAAAGGCCCAACTTTGTGCTTTGTGGGCACCATTACATTGAAAGGGCCCCTTTTACATCGCATGCCCTTACATCGCTTTTTGGGGAACAAAACATTGCAGGCCCACCACGTCGCATTTCCCCCCCATTTTCTTCAATACAAAACAAACCCCTACTTTTTGCCCTAAAAACCAAAGGGGATTGAATAGGGTTGGTCATTTTTTATCTCTAAAAATAAACCCAAAACCACACCCCAAAACAAAACTTTTTTATTTTAAACCACTACCCCAACCCCAAAAACATTTTGGGCCCCAACACCCTCAACAATTGGGAGTGCTTTTTATTGTAACACAACTTTTTGGGGAAATCGTGTTGGCCAAAAAGGGTTTTTAGCTGTTTTAAAGGAGGGGGGGATAAATGGGACGTGATGGCCCTTTAAAAGTTTTGTTTTTTTAAAAAACGCGTATAAACATCGATGTGGGGGACTTGCAGAAAATTGTGTATATACGCCCCTTCAATCTTTTTGGGTTTGTACTCAGGTGGGGTTTTGTTGTATAGAAGGTGGGGAAAATGCGCGTGATGGCCCTGCAATGTATTTTTTTCTCAAAACGCGATGTAATGGACATGCGGGGAAATGGACTTACAAATGAAAAGGATAAAACCCAAAAACCTAAACCTTATATTTAAAGCTTTTTTTTAAATTTGTAGAATACTTTTTTTTTATTTTATTTTCTAGCCCCTTTTAAAAAATTTTTGATTAAAAAACTGCCCATTTTTTCTTTTTTTAAATTTCAAATTTTTTCCAAAAATTTTCCCGAAAGCAACATGATCTTTTTTATTTTTTTTTTTATAAAAAAAAAAACCCAATCCCATTTTTAACGTAAACCCCCTTTCCCAGATACCCTTTTTGAACAAAATATTTGGGGGGACCGGGGGTTCTGGGGTAAGGGGGGCCCCAAATTTCTTTCTGGGGGCCCGGGTTCAATCCTCGGTCCCGGCAAAGATTTATTGATTGCCAAACCCTTCCTTCCCCTCTGCCCAAGGGACCTTTTTAATGGGGGGAATGCCAGGTCACCACCGTGGTTGGGAAATCCACGTTAAACTGTAGGTCCTTCTTTTATCCCCAAAATCACCTACCATTACACTTTAGCGTAATTTGCGTTTTAACCGAACGGGTAGTAAGACGCGGTTTTAATAATAAAAATTTTAAAAATTTAAAATAATAAAAATAATAATAAAAAATTTATCAAAATTTTTAAATAAAACCCATTGAAAAATCTAAAATTTTCAAAACTGTTTTTTTCCAGTAAACAAATAAGCCTACTTAAATAAAATTTTCTTAAGGAAAAAAAAAAAAAAAAAATTTTGCGTTTTTTTACCATTTTAAAACCCTCCCCATTTATCGTTTTTTGCCTAATGTAATATTTTTTTCCCAAAAAATTTTTTAAATTTTTTAAACAAAACCCCAAATATTTAATTTTTAAGGTTTGAATATAAACACGATTTTTTTTTTCGAGTTATGCCCCATACCACCCAAATATCAATTTTAATGGAATCCAAATTTTCAGGGTTTAAAATACTTTCTTTTCATGGGGAAAATAAAAACCCTCAAAAATGACCTTTTGAATATTCAATTTTAAAAAAAAAAAATCCAAAACCATCTTTTGTAAGGATATTTTCCTCACAAGCTTCAAAAGTAAAAACCCCCCAACCCCCAAATTAAAAAAAATTAAAAAAATTTTATGTCCGACTTTGGAATAAATTATTATTATTTTTAATTATTATTATTATTATTACACCGCGTTTTTACTACCCGTTGGGGTTATACGCACTTACGTAATGTTTTATGGATAGGGTGATAGTGAGATAAAATTTAAAGGGGACCTACATTTTTAACGTGGAATCCAAACCACGGGGGGAGGCCGGGTTTTTCCTCACATTAAACAAAAAGCCCTTGCAGAGGTAAAGGGGAAGGGTTTTTGGTAATCAGATAAATTTTTTCCCGGGGCCGAGGATGGGAAACCCCGGGCCGCACAGAAGTCGGGACCCCTTCCCCCTAGACCACCGGGTCCCCCCTTTGGAATCTATTTTCTTTTTACATCTCCCCCTCAAAATTTTGCCGCCTACAAATTTCGCCCATTTTTAGGGGCCCACCCTTTTTCAAAACCCAAATTTTACTTTGTAGACAAAAAGGAATCAAATTCGTTTTTTTCCCCAAATTTTTTTTAGGGTTTAATTGTTTGCCCTCCCCATTTTTTTTATTCTTTTATTTTTCCAAAAAATTTTCCTCTTTTTCCCTCAATTTATTTATATTACCCTTTCCCGGGTTCCGGGAAAGGAAACATATTTCCCTCCTTTTTTCCCCTTTTTCCTGTTTCTAATCCCTAAAAAAAAGGGGGTTTTTTTTTTTTTTCCACGAACCAAAAATTTCCCCTTCCATGATACAACTTTTTGGCCAAAAAAAACGGTGACTGAGGGGTTACAAGGCAATCTGGGGGCTTTTTTTTAAAATATTTCCAACCCAAAGAAATTTAAAAAAGTTTTCAAAAATTAATTTTCGTACAATATTTAGCTTTATCCACATTTTTATTTCATTAATTGTCCCTATTTTGTTATCAAGATATCAATTTTTTACCATCCATTTTGGGGCAAACACCAGATTTCCCAATAACTCTTTTTAGTTTACTTTTAATTTTAAGAAGAGATGGGAAATTTTAAAATCCCTTTGGGGTTTATTTTGAGTTTTGTTTTTTTTTAAATTTTTTTTCCCTTCACTCTCTTCCCACCCCCAAATTTCGGGTAGTTTTACCTCAAAAAAACCCCTTTTCCTCTTTCCTTTAAACCCCATTAAGAAAATTTTTAAAAACATGCGTAGGCATAGTTTAGAAAAAGAGGGGGGGTGAAAAAATAATTATTTTGTGAACATAGTTTAAGCTGCAGGATTTTACGTTTTGGGAAAGTAAGATAAGTTCTTTGATACTGTACCATAAATGATCAAATATTTTACATGAGGAGGTGAGGAATTGGAAAAAGGGGGTTTTGGGGAAAAGACAATGGCAGCGAAAGGGGTTTATCGGGATTATCATCAACATTATTTTTAAATTAGCCCCGGGGCCTTACTACCCATTCGGGTTTTCGCCCCTTACGTTTAATGGTAATGGTGGGGGTTGACTGTGAGATAAAAATTGGGGGAAACCAAAATTTTTAAACCGGGGAATCCGAACCAGGGTGGGGGCCCCTGGCTTCCCCCAACTTTCACCAAGATTTTCTTGTCAAGGTAAAAGGAATTTTTTTGGTAACAGAAAATTTCAGTGGGGGGAGCCCGGGGTTTTGCCCCCGGACCCCCACACAGAATTTAGACACCTTACCCAAAAGGGAAAAGGACTTTTTTGGTTTGGTGGGGGCAATGCTAATGGACTGCTGACCAATTGCACGGAAGTAATTGGGCCGGGGAAGCTTTTCCCCAAAACTTTTTTTTTCCCTTTGGACCCTAAAATAAAAATTTTTCCCCCGGCCCGGTGACCCAAAGATTAATTTGCATTTAGTTTAAATTTGGGCCCTTTATAGTAAATTTTTAAAGGGTTTTTAAAATTTAAATGAAATTTGAATTAATTTAACTACCCAAAAAACGGATTAATTTAAATACCCTTTATTTTCAGAAAAAAATAAAAGGGCCCATTTTTATTGAAAATGTGATTTTGTCCAATTTTTCGGTAAGTGAAAAAAAAAATACTTTTTTTCATTTGGCTCCTATAGTATTTTTTTTACTTTATATTGTTTAAATTTTAATCAAAATCAATTAAATAAATTTCCAGTAACTTTTTTATTTTACTTTTAGAAAATACCTTTAATTTTTTCCCTCGTTAAAAATGCGATTTTTGGCTAATGCGAAAAAATTGGCTATTTTGAAAAAAAACGGGTTTTTTTTTTGTGAAAACCCCAAGTTTCTGTTTCTTTTTTTGGCTAAAATTGCCGGGGAAAAGGGAAAAAAAAAATTTTTTCCCAAATTCCCCGGTAAAGAAGGGGCTTGTTTTTTGGCGGGGCCCAAAAAATCCTTTTTAAAAGGGAGAGTTGTTTCAACACTTTTTTTATTCAGAAAGGCAGTAGAATCAAAAATGCCCCAGTGTTGCTTCGGGTTAGTTTTGCATAACTCTTAAAAAATCCCCCCATTTTGATGAAGTTTTTGGGAAAATTTTTTAATATTAAAAATTTTTTTGGACAAAATAAAAAAAAATAAAAACCTTCCCACGACTTTGGGGAAAAGTCCTTGCGACCCTCATTTGGGCGTGACCATGGTTTTGGGAAAACCCATTGACACAAACCCAAAGTAGTTTTTTTTTTTTAAAAACTGGGGGGAATTTTTTATCAGTTATTAGGGAAAATTAACACGTACAAAAAATTTAGCCTAATGACGGGTTCACCCCAGGGGTTTATTTTGGGCTTGCTTTGTTGATGAGCCATTAACTGGGGGCAAAAACTGGTTCTTTCAACTCACAACCCACCTGCTTCAGGGGCCGCATGGTCAAAGGGCATCCTTCGTTTTAAAAACGACGAAAAATGAAGATCGAGATTAAAATCCGGGTCGGGTTTTGGAAGGTTTTTTCCCAAAATAGTTTCCCATTTCTCCCTCCAGGGAAAATTTTCGATTTTCCTTTTTTCTGAATTCAACTCAATCATTTCCTTACGTGCTATGTTATACCCCGGGAAAAAGACACTTGCTAAAAATTTTTAAAAAAAAATACAAGAAAACCCCGCACTGTGTGAACTAGGTTTATTTAGTTTTTTAGTCACGTGTTAATAACCCAAAACCGTTTGGTAAAATACCCCAGCTCAAAAAAAATAGAGACGCCCCGTAATTTTTAATTTGCGCCAGTCCCGAGAATGAAGTGGTAATTAAATTTTATTGAAAAATCATGCTTTTTGGGTTGTAACCCAATCAGGGTTTTGAGGGGGTTTTTGGGACAGTGACATGACGGTCCAGAGAGACAACAAACACACCTATGGGGATTGCGTTTTCTTTTTGAGGTTGTAAGGGGCACGGGTTGACATCTCAGTAAAGGGCCCAAAGCACGAATATAAGTGGCTTCACCCCCCTTTGGGAAACATCGATTCGAAACCCGGAGGTTTTTCGAAGGTACAATGGCTTAGCTTTTTCCCGCAGGGCCCGGGTAGCCGGGGGGGGGGGGGGGGTTAGGGGTTTAAAACCCCCCTAAAATTTTGTATGAACAAAATATATATGGCTTTTTTTTAAGGGTTTCAAACCAAAAAAAAAAATTAAGATACAAATACAATTTAGGGCTATGTTACCATAAAAGCATTTTAGAGGGGCTTCTAAATGTTACTAAATTTGTTTCTATCTTTCAAACAAAAAAACTTAAAATAATTTCCCTAAAGGTGTTAAATATTTAGTTTTTTTTTTTCCCCCTAACCTGTGCAGTTTGGGGGTTATTTTTTGCCATAAAAAAAATTTCCCGATTTTCTAAAAACTGTGTATCTTTAGAATTTTTTTCTACCCCCTTCCACCCAATTTGGGGGGATGGGCCCAAAAAACCCCCACCCCCCTGAAATTATTGGGGGGCTAGGGCCCTTGGTTGGCAATATTTAAGTTTTTGGAGAAAAAATTTAAATTTTTATCTCCAATGTAAAACATTCCCGTTTGGGTTAAAAGCATTTAAAATTTTGGGCCCCTTATGTGATTTAAGATGTATAAAAGTAGAACTTTAGACACACCCACCCGGGTATTCGTCTGGATTCCCAAACCCCGGGAAAAAAAAGATTAAATAAAGTTGAAAATTAGCCCTCCTGCTCATCGATTCGAGGTTTAATTAATAAACATTAATAAAAAAGGGCATTTTAAAGCGGGGTTTGGGTTTTTGGGACCAGTGGCCCCATCCATAAATGTTCTTGGGGGTTTTGTAGGGGGACACACAAGGTTTGGGTTCGAAAAAAATCTCCGGGGGGGGTTCCATAAACATTTGGAGGAAAAAAAATAATTTATGATTATTAAATGCTTCCATAATGCTATTTAAAAATTTTTTATGGTAACGGGGAAAGCTATTTTCAAAAATTTTAAGTGACCTTAGTTTAAATACAACGTATCAAAGCTATTTTTTCCAGTACTCTTTCCAATTTTAATTTTTTAGGGCTTTTTTAAATGTGCGCAGTGGTGGGCTACCCTGACATTTCCCCCACAGATTGGGATACTGTTAGTTTTTTTAAAACCCAAAGAAAATAATTTGATGGGGGGAAACCCTTTTTGAATAGGTGGGGGGGGCCCAAATGGGAAAAAAAAAGAGTTTTGCCCTCCAACCTAAAGGGGTTTTTTCCTTTTAACCCCGTCCAAAAAAAATTTTAACAAAAAAAATTGCCCCCACCAAAAAACTTTTTGGGGGGGGGGGGTTTTTTCCTTTTTTTAATTTTTTAAAAAAATTTTGATGTTCTAAAAGCTTTTCGGAGTAATCATGGGCCCAAAATTTTTTTTTAAAAAAAAATTTTCTTTCTTTAAAATATATTGAAAGTAACCCCTTCCCCCGATTTTTTTTTCGGGAAAAATTGATGCCCTAAAACAAAAATTTCATGAAGTTTTTTTTAAAACAAAAGCCCCCAAACCCCTTTGGTTTTTATCCAATCGGAAAATTTTTTTAAAATAGATGTTTTTGAAGTTTTTTTAAAAAGGGGGTTTTTTGTTTTGAAAAATTTTGGGGAAAATTTTAATTTTTTAAAAATTTGGGGGGGAAAAAAAAAGCCCTTTCCCCCCCCCCCCCCCCCCCAACCCCCCCCATCCCCTTTTTGGGGCGCCAGGGGTTCTGACCTAAAAATTTTTCAGGATTGGGGCTTACTTCAAATTCGTCCGGGTTTTAAATTAAAAATTTGGTTTTTTAAAAAAATTAAGTAAAAAAGTATTTGAAAAAAATTTTTGTTTTTTAAAAAACCCCGTTTTTTCATTTTCCCTTTTTTTTTTAAAAATACCGTATTTTTAAATTTTTCCCCCCTTTAAAAAATTTACATTAATGCACTTATTTAATATCCCCAAAAAAAAAAATATTTTTAAAAAAATTTTTTCATTTTCCCCCTCTTTCTTTCATTTTAAACCCATTTTTTTGAAAAGATCAAACCAAAAAAAATTTTTAAAATTTTGGTTTAAAAATTTTGGGTGAAAAAAATTTAAATGGCCAGTCCCCTTTCCCCCAAAAAAAATTTGGGAAAATTTTTTCCCCCCTTTTAAAAAATCCCCTTTTTTTTTGTTTAGTGAAAAAAGGGGGGGGGTTTTGGGGGAAAATTTCCCCTTCTTTTAAATTTTTTTATTGGGGCCCCCCCCAAAAATTTTTTAAATTTTTTATGTATTTTTGTTTTCCCATCATTAAAAAACCTTTTGGGGGGTTTTCCCCCCCAATTTTTAAGGGGGCCCCATGAAAAAATTGGGGATCCCCCCTAATCCTCCCTTAAAATTTTAAAAATGATGAAAATAAAAAGGGGAAAAAAAATTAAATTTTAAAATTTTTAACAATTTTAAAAAAATTTATTTTTAAAAAAAAATCACTTTTTTAGGGGCTCTTTCAATCCGGGGGAACCGGGGGTCTGGGGGGAAGGGTCAGATTTTTGTGCTGGCGGCCGGGGTTCAATCCTCCCCCCCCGGGGAAAAAAATTTTTCGATTCCCCAAACCCCTTCCCCTTCCCCCTCGGGGCAAACATTTGTGAATGGGGGGGGAATGCCCTTTTCCCAAAACCCGGGGGTTGGGAAAATTTCCCCTTTTTAAACAAAAAGGTTCCCCCCTTTTTTATCTCACAATCACCCAAAAACCCAAAATTTAAAACGTAAGGGGTAAACCCGAAGGGTTTAAAGACCCCGGGGGCTAATAAAAATTTAAAAATTAAAAAAAAAAATCAATTTTAAAAAAAACAACAAAAAAAATTAGTTCTAAAACAATTATTTAAACGTTTTAAAAAATTACTCCTCAAAGGGGGTTATTTGTCGGGGTTTTTCTGTTGAACCCCAATTTTTTGGGGAAAAAATGTCAAAAAAAAAATTTCATATTTCCCCAAATTTAAAATTTTTTTAAAAATTTTAAAAACAAATGAAAATTTTTTTTGTTTTTTTTAAAAATAAATTTCTCCCGAAAAAATTACACAAATAAAAATTTTAATAAACCTTTTTGACAAAATGGGGAAAAAAAAAATTTTTTTTACAAAAAAAAAAAAATTTACTCCAAAAAAGGGGAAACGGGGGGAAAAAGGGGAAATGGGATTTTATCAATCATAAAATAAAATTTCAAACTGTTAAAGGGGTTTAAACCCTTTTCGACAAAAAACAAAAAACGAAGTAGTAGGAATTTTTTTTTCGTACATAAAAGGGGGAACTTAAAAAAAATTTTTTAAAAAATTTTATGGCACTAAAAAACCAAAAATTTTTTTACTGCCACAAAAACAAAAAAACGCCCTTTTTCCCTTTAAAATTTTTAATAATTTTTATATATTTTCCCCCCTTTCACTATACCCCCATCTTTTAGCAGTTTTTACCCAAAACCCCCTTTTTAACCTTATTTAATCTCGGAGTTTTCTTTTCGTTTAAACCCCATAAACCCCCTCCCTTCCCCGGGTAGTTCTAAACCACCCCCCCTCATTACCACCTATTTTTTTCAGGTCCAATCTAATTTAAACCCCCATTTTGGGTTTCCCCCGGTTTTATACCCCCAAAAAAGGTTTAGACCCCCCTATTAGTGCTGCATGTTCTCCCCCCCGAAAAACTAGGAGACTTAAAAACTTTTATGGAAAACGGCTATGTAACTCAAACTTTATAAACCTCCTCCCCCTCTTCGGGGCCCCCCATTCCTTTTTGGAAAACCCAAATTTTTTCCCAAAAAATTTGGGGGGGTTTTTGAACCCCCAGATTTTTTCCCCCTTTTATGTAAGGCAAGAGACCCCGTTTTTACACACTAAAAAAAAACCTTAAAAAATTTTTATTTTGAAAAAAATTTAAACAATCCCCAAAAAAAAATTTTAAAAAAATTTTTTTGGGGAAAGAGGTTTTTGGCCCCAAAATAGCTTGATTCTTTTTTTTTTTCATATCAAGAAAAAAGAAAATTGGAACGTAAAAAAAAATTTTAAACTCGAGATTATGGGTTAATCTCTTTCTTTTTTTGTGAACCCGGAAACCAAAAAAAAAAAAAAAAAACTGTCTTTTTTTTCCCCTTGGGCCCAAAAGGACCCCCCAAAATTTTTTAAAGGGGGTTTTTTTTAAACTTAGTATTTAAATTTTTATTTTTTTTTTAAAACCGTCCTCAAAACAAGTGTTTTTTACTGAAGAGTGTTTTTTTTGAATTCCGAATTTTTAAAAAAAAGGGTTTAACAATTTTGATTAAAATACATAGAAAAAATTTTTTTTTGACATTATTAAAAAAACACGTTTAAACTTTAAAATTTTTTTGCAAGCATTGTTTTTAAAGGGTTTTTTTTTAAAATGAGGGGGAAAATTTTGGGTTTTAAATTTTAAAAAATTTCAAAAATTTTCTCAAAAAATTGGGGGTTTAAAAATTTTTTTTCGGGGGGTTTTTCCCCTGTGAAAAAAAACACCCTAAATTTTTTTTTTGGTTTTTAAAAAAACCCCATTTTTTGGGGGAGTTTTTCGAAGCCCCCTTTTTTCAAAAGCTTGAAAAAAACCCTTTTTTAAAAAAAGTTTTTTAAAGGGTTTGGTTCCAAATGAGAAACTTTGGGGGGTTTTAAAAATGAAAAATTTAAAACCGAAAATTTTTATATTTAGGAAAAATTCGCAAAAAGGTTTGGTTTTTAAAGACGATTTTTTTATCGAAATTAAAATATTTTGGGAAAAAGGGGGGCCCTTTCCAAATTTTTTTTTAAAAATGTGTATTTTGGGAATTTTAAAATTTACAAAAAAAAAACCCCTTTTTTTTAAAAAATTTTTGTCCTTTTAAGGGTATTTTTTTTACGAAAAACGTTTTTTAAAATTTTAAAAATTTTTAAAAATTTCAAAAAAAATTTCTCCCTTTTTTTGGTTTTAAAATGGGTATTAAAATTAATTTTTTTTTCATATTTTAAAATTGGGATGATATTTTGTTAAAAAAAAATTTAAAAGGGGGGGTAACTGAATTTTTATTTTTTTAAAATTTTTTTAATATTTTTAAAAAAACTTAATTTATTTTTTAAAACAAATCCCCATATTTTTTTTTGAAAAGGGGGAAAAGCGCATTTTTATTTTTTCTAAAATAAAAATTAAAGGGGGAAAAAATTTAATTACGAAAACTAATTTAAAAATATTTTTTTAAAATTTACCTTAAAAATTGAGTTAAAAATTTTGGGTTTTTTGGGGAAACTTTTTTTAATGAAAAAAAAAAATGTTTTTTTTTTTAAAAATTTTTTCAATATTTTTTTTAAAAGTTTTCAATGACTATTAAAATTTTAAATTTTAAATTTGGAAAAAATTTTTTATCCCCTTTGTTTTAAAGTTTATAAAAACCAAAATTAAAAAAAATTTTTTTAAAAAAAAGTGTTTTTGTGTTTTTTTTAAACGGTAATTTACTGAAAAATTTTTTTATGAATTTTTTTTTTAAAACTAAAATTTCCCCCAAAAAAAGGAAAGCAGTTTTTTTGTTTAAATTAAAAATTTTAAATTTTTAAAAATTTAAAAAAAAAATTTAAAGGGGGTTTTTGAAGAAAGATTTTTGGGAAAATGGGGTTTTACAAGCTCGAAAAAAATTTTTCCCCTTTCGAATTTTTTTACAAATTTTTTAAAAATGAAATTTTTTTAGTTTAAAAAATTTAAAGGGGTTTTTAAAAAAAAAAATTCAATGGGGAGGGGAAATTTAGACCCCCCTTTTGGGGTAGTTATGGGTAAATTTTTAAAAGAGGCCCCCAGAGGGTTTAAACAATCCCTTTGGGGGGGGAAATTTTCTTTTAACCCCCCTAAAAGGTAAGCCTGGGGTTTTTGTTTTTTATTAAAAAAACGTTTTTCCCTTTGGGAAAATAAATTTTCCCACCTGGGGGAAAATTTGGAAAAAAACACATTTTTTTCTCCCCGTTGACGCCCCAAAAGGGGAAAATCGGGCAAAGGGAAAGGGGAAATTTGGGTTTCCACCCCCCAAAAAATTTTTTAAAATTAAAAACCCCGGGGGGGCAATGGAGAATTTTTGATTGTGTCCCCCCATAGCCAAAGGGGGGGAAAATTTTAAACCTGCAAAAACATGGGTGGGGAAACTTCTATTTTAAATTTAGAAAAAAAAATTTTTAAATGAAAAAAATAAAGGGGGGGACCCTACAAAATAATCACTAAAAAAACTTTTTTCAGTCTTTTTTCTTTGGTAAAACCTTTTTTGCAGCTAGGAACATACTATACTCCTTTTAAAAATTTTTCCCCTACGTCAGACATATAACCCCCATTTTTTCCCTGTTTGGGAAATTTTGTGCCCCTTTCTTTTTGCTTTTTTTAATTTTTTTTGGTTTTTGTCTTTTTTTTAATTTCCAAAAGGCCCCCGTGGGTTTTTGGGTTTTTTTTGGGGCTAAAAAAAAGCGAAACCCAACATTTTCTTCTCCCTTTTTGAGTGTGATACAAAAAAAATATTTAAAATCTGAGTTTTTTTAATTCAGTGTTCCCCCCTTTTTTTAAAATAGGGATTCCTAAAATTTCCCCAAAACCCGAAAAACACCCTTTTATAGTACGAATGGGCCCAAAAAAAAAATAATTTGGGAACTTTTTTTAAAAAAATTTTTGACAAAAAAAAAGAAATGGTTTTTTATGTGGTTGCGGCCCCAAAAAAAAAAAGCCCCCATGTCACTCGGAGAAATTGTCCCCAGAGCGTAAAAAAATCAATTCGGGGCAAAATTTTAGGTTTCAGTTTTTAACGTCATCGTTATTAAAAACCCCTTAATACGAACTAAACCCCGTAAATTTTAATTTTTAAAAAAAAAAAAAAAATTTGTTTTGGGGATTGGGTTTAAATTTTTTTTTTAAAGGGGGTTTTCCCCCAACATTTACCAACGGGACTAGTCCACGACACTATCCTTTTCCCCACTGTGTTTTTTCTTAGTCTTTTAAAGACTCATCAAAGTCAAACATCCACTTTTCAAAATAACGCCCCCGGCCCCATTTCCAACGTACTTTGACCCTTTTGGAGGGTTTTTATTTTTTCCCCCCCGGGGAAAAATAAACCCAAACCCCCGGGGAAAGTTTAAAGTACCCAAGGAAAAAAATCAAAAAATTAAAAAAAAAAAATTTTTTTTTTAACACGGAAAAATAAATTTTTAATCCCTGGAAATGAAATACCCAAAATGCGGGAACCCACACCACAAAATGTTTTGGGCCCCAAATTTTTTGCAAAGAAACTAAACCTTTTTCCCAACAATTTTCTTTTCTAAAATAAACAAATCTTAAAGAAAATTTTATGGGTTTTTTAAAAATGTTTTGGGCGGGGCGTGAAAAAAATAAAAACAGAACAATACTCAACGCGTTTTTCCCCATTTAACCAACTTTTTGTTTTTTTTTTTTTTAAAAAAAGATCACCTCGTTTACTTTAAAACCCGTTTATGTTATCGCATTTAGATTTTAACTCAATTTGGGGATGAAAATGTTTTTTAGAGGGACTCCAATTTTGGGGGAAGAGAGGGGGGAACAACGTAGACCCAACCGAGATTCGAATCCCCCTTCCCTCATCAAAAACGACTATTCTAAACGTAGGGCGCTCACGCCTTTTAAAATTTGGGCTTGAACGGGGAATTTTAAAGAATTTTTCACAAAAGGGGGGTATTTCTCATTATTCCTTTTTTAAAAAAAGGGGGCCCCCGATTTTTCCGTCGGTTGGTTTTGAAATTTGACCCCAACTGTTTTGTCGCGTTTTTAAAAAAAGGGAAAACCAATTATTCCAAATCTTGCTAACAAACCCCGCCGATGAGGCTAAATATTTTTAGGGGTTTTAATTACTTGTAGTGATTACTTAAATATTCTTCCCCCTTTTTTTTAGAAATTGTTGGCGCCAAAAAAACAAACCATTTCCTTATTATGACTCACTTTGTAGGCCCACACAGTTGAGGGGAAATTTTAACTTTTTTTTTAAAAAACAAAAAAAAAGCAAAAAAATATACAGTCTGGTAAAGAAAAACAGTAATGGGAAAGGAAAATACATAATCAATAAAGTAAAAAGGTTAAAAAAATTTTAAGGCTATTTTTTAAAAAAAAATTTCCAAAGGGACTCAAAATGTTCAGTATTACCGCGGAACAAATTCGGCTAGTTATCTTAAGCTAATAAAGTGACAAACCTTTAAAAGGTTTTTTTGAAAAGGGAAAGATAAAAACAAATTAATTTGTACCCGTTTTGTACCGTTTTTAAAATTTTTTTTAATTTTATTTTCACCCTCTTCTACCCGTTGGGGGTTTTTAAACCTTTAAATATAATTACCCAATGGATTAGGAATTGGGAAAGTTTTTTTTAGGGAAGGAACCCCCCATTTTTTCTGGAAGGAAGGGAAAAAACCCTTTGAAAAACCACCCCCAGCTCCCCGACCGGATTAAAAACCCCTTTCCCCCCCTCCCCAGTCAGTCAAAAACAAAGGGGTTAGCCAACTCTCCAGGCGGGGTTTAAATCATTGTTTAACCCTCAAAACTAAACATAATTATTACAGTATTTTGTTTATTTAAACAAGCAGCTGAAACGAATTTTTATCAAAAACAATTCCAAAAAGACGAAAAAGGGAAAAACAGCCACCTGGCCCACGCCCTCGCGATAACCGACTCAATGTTGTCCACGGTCTCTATGGGGGGAACTGCGCCCCCTATTTTACAAAAACAGTTTTTTTGGGGAATCAGCCTTTTCCCGCCCCAAAAACAACGGGCTCAAAAAAAAAAAAAATTCGGGAAATACTTATTTTTTTCTGTTTTTAAAATTTTTCCCCAAAAAACGGTGCCTGATTAATCAAGCCCAATTAACCGAATCCGCTTTTAGTAAATAAATTAGATACGCGATTAGAAAATTTTTTAAAAATTAGTAATTTTTTTAACTCAAAATAAAAAAAAATAAAAATTTGGGACACCGCAAAAAAATTTCCCCGCCTTTGTTTTACCGGGGGGCTGGAATTATTTGGAAAAAAAGCACAAAAATTTCACAAAGACTGATAAAAAAATTCCACTTTACAGAAAATCCAAAAAAAAAACCCCCCCGTTCACCAAAAAAATAATAATAACTAGCGTTTTTTAAGGTTTCAATTTAAAGAAAAATTCCCCAAAAACTAAAAACTTAAGGTTGTAAAAATTTTTTAAAAAAAAATTATTTTTATATTTAATATGCTAAAACTTGCGAGGAAAGTTATTTTGTCTAAATATTTTGCGGAGTATACGTAATTGGGGGTAACCCTTTAAAAAAACGCCAACCCCAACTTTGGGAAAATAAAAGTGCCTTTGGGTTTTAATGCAAACAGGGTTGGGGTTTTTTTTAACCCTTACTTTTCAGTTTAGGGTGGGGTAAGTTTTTTTTTTTAAACCCTTTTTTACCACTGGCCCCCTGTCACTTCAAGCCTTATAATTATTTAAATTGGGGCAGGCCAAATTTTTCCCGGCCTTTTTTTCAATGGAAAGGTAAACCCAATTTACCAAGAAAAATTTTTTGTCCCCTAAATCGAATCGGGCCTTTGCCAGTAAAGAAAACCTAATGAGAGAAAAAGGGTGATTAAACATTCCCCTGGAAAAAATTCTAATAAAAATCTTTATAAGCTGTTAAAAAAATAATAAGATTTCTTACTCTTACTGCCCTTAAATGAACTACCCTTAATTTTGGTTTTTAATTTCAAATTTGGTGACCTGGTGGTTGGGGGTAAGGTTTTTGCTTCTGGCGGGCCGGGGGTTCAAATCCTGGCCCCGCAAAATTTTCTATTCCAAACCCTTCCTTCACCTCTAAAAGACATCTTGGAATGTGGGGAATGCCACCCCACCGGGTTTTCAATTTTCCCCTTTAAATTAGGCCTTCATTTCTTTCCCCAAAAACCCTTTAATTTACCCATTACTAAGGGGTAAAACCCAGATTGGGTAGAAACCCCGGGTAATAAAATAATAAAATAATAATAAAAATAATAATAATAAAATAGAATACCAAAACCCTCTGGGAATTTAGAAAAATAACACCAAGAACACCCACGTAAAACTTTTTTGGTTTAGGCCCGGGGAAAACGACAATTTTTTGACCAAAAATCCCCAAAAAAAACCCTCTTTCTCGTTTCAAATTTTTGGGGGCGAAATCACTACATAAAAAAAAAAATTAAGATAATTTTTTTTTCAATTATTTCCTTTTCTAAGAGCAAAGGGAAAGGTTTTTCTTTGTTAAGCCAAGATTTTTTTTTTATGTATTTTTTTTGTTTTTCGTTAAATGTTTTTTAAATTTACATTAAAAATTTTACAGGTTTTTAAAAAGGGTCTATATTTTTTTTTTTAAACCCAAAAATTAAAAATTTTCTAAATTTTGAAAAAAAAAATTTTAATCAAAATAACCATTCCACCAAAGCTAAGAATTTGCTTAAAAAAAAAAAGAAATAATGTTGGGAAAAAAGGGTTTTAATTAAAACAATTTGAAAATATTTGTGAAAAAAAAAAAACCCTTTCAAAATTGGGGAAGTGTTATGGGGGAGCAGCAACATAAAAAAGGTTAAAAAAACCCCTGCGAATAATTTTGTATAACGTTTTAAAAGCCTTGTTTCAAAAACGATTGAAAATTTTTTGGGGAATAAAAGTTTTATAAAAAAAAGGCAAAACCCACCACTCACTCATCCTACAACTCACTCACGAATCACCCTCGTGTTTTTTCTCACCCTGGACCGGAAAATTGATATTTTATTTAAAAAAAGGAAAGGAAAGACCCAAAAAACCAAAAAAAATCAAAAAAATTTGGGGCTTTAAAAAGGGGCTTCAAAAAATGGGGATCTATTATTTTAAGGAAAAAAAAATTTTTTTTTGTGGGGTAAAAATTAAAATTTGGCAACAAGTAAAAAACAATTCAATCCCCCAAAATTTTAAAAAAATTTAAATTTCTAAGGTAATTGGAGAAAAAAAATTGGGGGGTTTCAAAATTTTAAAAATTTCCCCAAAAGGGGTAAAAAATGAAATTCAACAAGCAGGTAAAAAACCCCCCTGAAAAAAATTAAAGTTAAGATTTCTAAACATTTTAAAGGGGCTTGAAAACAAGAGGCAAGGTTGGGGGGGGGGGGGGCGCGCTTTAAAAAAAAAAAAACACTTTTAAGTGCGTAAAAAATTTTTTTTTGCAAAGGAGAAGGAAATTCGTCTTAAAATTTTTTTTTTTTTTTTCCCAAAAAATTTTTTTCTATAAAAACGAAAAACATTACCTTGTCCCGCTTTCCCACAACCCACCAAGGCTTGGTGAAGCTTTATAACGAAAGTGCACTTTAAAGAATGCAATACTTTTTTCACTTACTACACACCACTGATAAAAAAAAAGGAAGAAAAACCCCAGGAAAAAACCAATAAAGAGGCCTACTTCGGGATGCGCTACCGACAATTTCCCACAACGGGGCCTTCTGTCAAATGTCAATGAAACTGTAACAAGGTTTCAGGATGAATTTTTGCAGTAAAAATACTTTGCAAAAAGTTTGAAAATTTAAATAAATACAAACGAAAAAAAAATTTTTTCACCACGCTTACTTTTTCAGAAAAGCATAAAAAAAAACTACTAAAAATAGAAGGAAAGAAGAAAATCCTATTTTTAACGAAATCTATCCGCATTTCGTGGAAGGAAAGGGGAAACCTTTTGGAAAAATTTTCATTATCAGAAACCCCGCCGGGGGATTTGGGGCCCCAATCTCCCCGCTTAACGCCAATTAACTGAATGCCCCTTAAAACCTTTGGGCAAGTGAAGGGGTATCTGATAAAAATTATATAATATATTCTGTAATTATTATTTTTATTATTTTTATTATTATTATTGCACGGTGGTTTTGTTTTAAAAGGGCACCAACTCGCTATAGATTAATTTTGGGAAAAAAAAAGGGGTTAAAGGGGTTTGTCTCAAGGGATGGGGTTCCCATAAAATCTTCAATGTGGTTTTCCCCAATCTGTTTTTTTCCAACCTTCGTTTTACAAAAATGGGGGTCCCTTCTCTAAACTAACCCCTCACCGAAAAAAACCAGGCTTTAATTTAAAAGCCTAGTATTTAATTAACAAAAAAAAGCACTGCAACACACAAAAAAAAAGGTGAAACATGGGAATTGCTTAGGAAGGGTGTTTTTAAAAAAAACACAAAAAAAAAAATTTTTTTAGTCATAAATAAAAAATTTTAAATTTTTGGGCTAAAAATTACTAAAAAAGAGTGATGCTGCATTAAATTAATTTAAAACGTTTTAACCCCTAAAAAGATAAATAATTTTTAAAATATCAAAGACCTTTTCCTGTCGTTTGGTGTCTAGGGTATATATTATATTGTTCACAAATTTGTTTTTAAAAAATTTTTGACAAATTTTTTCCTTTTAATTTTAAATTATATTAAACAAAAATTTTTTATTTTTAAATAAATTTTAATTTTAATTTTTATTTGGGGAGCCTTTTATGCTAACCGGGGCCCTAAAAGAGTTGGGCCTAGATTTAAAAAATCTTCAGTAGGATACAACAATTCCCCTGCTTTGGATTTGAAGCAGTGGAGAGCTTCATTTGTAGAGCTTTTTAACCTCCCAACTTACTTAGACAGTTTTTTCTTCTATTGGCCGTTAATTGTTTGCAATTTTGCAATAAAGGCTTTAATATCAAATTTTTTTTTAAAATTAAACAAAAATTTTTAAAACAATTTAATTTTTAAATGTTTTTATTCTAATTTTTAAATTCTAAATTTAAGATCCCCCCCCCCCCCATTGAATTTTTTTTTTAAAAAAAATTTTGAAGTTTTTTCGCCGCGGGTATCTACTTTAGTTCAAAAAATTATTTTTTTTTTAAAAGCCAGATAAATAACCCCGGGGAAACATCGGAAATTAACCCTTTACTTTTTTTTAAAGAAGGATTTGATTAGAAAAAACGGCTTTTAATTTGGATACCAAAATTGCACAAATTTTTACTTGGATTTATGCGCATGCAAAAAAAAAAAAACACGGGGTAAAAAGCCAACTTCCCCACTGCACATACCAGGAGAAGTTTTAGAAAAAACGTAAGATTTTAAAAAAACTTTTTTTTTAAAACCCCATGCGGGGGGGTTAACCTCGGCCCGGGACAGTTTATCTGTTTTCCAAAAACCCCTTCCTTCACCCGCAAGACATCTTGCAAATTGGGGAAGCCGGCCCCCCTGGTTGGGGCCATTTTAAAAAAGAGGTCCTTATTTCATCTCACAATACCCCCTTAACATTACGTAATGCGTAAACCCAATGGGGGATAAGAGCGGTGTTTTAAAAATAATAATAAAATAAAAATAATTTAATCACCGTTCGTTTTTAAACCCCAGTGGAATTAGGCTTATTTTAAGGGGGAAGGGCGGGGGAAAAAACATTTTTTTAGGAATCTAGCGCTTTTCTTAAAAGGGGAGTAGAAAACTATTTGGAAAATTACCCCCATTAATCCAAATTGAAATAAAACACCCCCGTCGAACGGGGCCTTTTTAACCTAGAGTGAGGGGCCCAAACGTTCGGCCCCCTGAAGGGGTTTGTATCTTTGTTAATACTACGTTTTAAGCTTCCTAAGGGGGAAAATAGGTTGCCAGCATTTTTTTAAAAAGAAGGACATAGTTTTGGGCTTTTTAACATTACGAAAAAAAACCCCCCCGTTAATTAAAATTTAAAGGGATTGAATTTAAATGTAATTTGGAAAAAAAATGGCCTTTAAGATATATTTAAAAGAAAATTCAAATTTTTTTAAATAATATAGTAAAACCCCCCATACCCTGCCCAACCCTAACCCCCTGTATCCAAAAGGGCCAAAACCAAGTTTTTTTTGCTTTTTTTTTTTTTTCATTTTTTTCAGATCCAAATAAGTTCAAACAAAAAACCCTTTTTATTTTTTAAGTATACATAAAATTGAATTTAAATTTTTTTAAAAAAAGGGGGAAAAAAAATATAAAAATCATTCCCCTTTTACTGCTAATTTAAACCGTAGGGTGTTTTTTTTATTTTTAAAAATTTTTAGAGATGACGGAGGTCAATAACCTGTTTTTTTGTCGTCGCCACCGACTAACCCCTTCCCCTTCCAATCAGAATTCAACTGAAACACCCCAAAAGGTGATATTGATGCTAAAAAAATGCAAATAAATTTTCAAAAAAAATTTAGACCAATTTTTTTTTAAAAGAAACTTAAATTTTATTTTTTGTTGTGTTTTTAAATTTTTGTCTAATGAAAAACCTTTTTTTAAATACTGTATTTCTACATAACAAAATATACTTTTTAACAAATATTAAACCCCCGGGGCCCGGGGCAAAGTTTTATTTTTTCCAAACCCCCCCTTTCCCCTGACAAACATTTTGAATGGGGGAATCCCGGGCCCCACCGGGGTTGGATTCCACGTTAAACTGGGGGCCTTCTTTTCATCTCCAATCAATCTACCATTACACATTAGGTAATCGAAAACCCAAGGGGGTAGTAAACGCGGTGCAATAATAATAAATAAAATAATAAAAAAATAAAAAATAAAAGTAACTAAATATTTAGAATTTATAATTTTTGTTTTTTTTTAACCTTCATTGGGATTTTTTTTCTTTCCAAAATTTTGTTTGTTAAAACTTAACCCCTTTTATTTCCTTATCGGATTTTTAAAATTTTTTAACAATTGTTTAAAGTTTAAAAAATAAGTAAATTGAAAAAAATAAGGAAAAAAACTTTTAAATTTTTTAAAATTGAGCAAGAAACCCAAAAAAGGAAAGGGAAAAAAATTGAAAGTCCAATACCAAATTGCATTCCTTTTTTTTCTAGCTTCTATAGTAAGCCCATAATTTTTTAATGTATTTTTTTAAAAATTTTAAAAAATGAAAGATAAAAAAATAAAAAAAATAAAAAATCAATCCTAAGACGGGTGGCCACAGTCGGGGAAAAATTGAAAAACCTGGAAAGTTCGGAAATTTTAAACTGTAAAAATGAAAAATTCGGGAAATTTTAAGTCAAAATTAAAAAAAATACTTTTTGGGTTTTACAAAAAAGAAATGTTTTTATTTTCCCGATTAAATTTGCTTAAATCTATTTTTTCAAAAATAACTATTTATAAAAAAAAAGAAATATTTTTATTTTTTTTTAAAAATTTTTAGGGGTTTAAAAGAGGGTTTTCAAGTTAATTTAAATTTTTTGGCCAAGTAAAAGTTAAAGAATTTTATTTCTAGAGTTTTTTTTTCCACTTTTTACCATTTGCATTTTTATCTTTTTAAATCCCGCCTTTTTCCAAAGTAAACAAGCTTACAGTAGGTTTGGTAGGAAAACAAAATTAAATAAAAACAAATTTTTCAAAAACATTTTTTTAAAAATTTTTTTTATATACGCAAAAATGTTTTTTGAACTGTCACTTTTGATAAATTAAAACAAAATTTTAAAAATAATATGCATAAATAGTAAAAACTACAAAGTTGAACAAAAAAAATTTTTTTATAAACTGGCTTTCAATTTGTTTAAGGGACCGCGTCTTCTCCCGTTTTGGCTTTTCGGGTAATAGCTTAACTTAGGGGTTTGGGGTTGGCAGACTAAAGGAGTAAGCACCCGCTTTTGCGTAAAGGAAATTTTTAAACCCCTTTAAAAAAAACCGCCCCCATGTCCCAACCGGGAAATGCCCCCCACTCCCCTTTTTGGGGAGTTAGTTCGACACGAGAGTGTGCGTTAACCACCGGGCCCCGAAGCGGGTTCCCATAAAAAAGGCTAAACACGGGCCCATGCATGATCGGGGGGAAAAATTTGGATAAATCTTCCCCTACACCATCCTAGATTTGTTTCCTGCCTCCTTTTTACTAAATTTTTAATAATCTGAGGGACGCCTCAAATAATGACCAAAAAATGGGTTTATTTTTTCCCCAACGTAAAGAGTATTTTAAAATCGAACAGACATGACAAGAATTTTTTTTATTTTTTATAAATTTGAAAGCCAAAGATATACGTCCGACAAACCGAAAAGGCACCTTTTTAATTTTAAAAAGGGGAAACTGGGGGTTTAAAGAAATAAACCCTATACCTAAATTTTGACTATCAGAAGTGCACTGCTAAACACATTTTTTGCAGATCAAAAGGTTCAGAGGGGGATATAAATTTGTTCTGGTACCTTTTCAAAACGTCAGCTGTCGCGCATCTCCAAAGGCCGGGGGGCTACTGTTCTATAATAAGTATTTAGAGAAACAACACATTGTTGGAGAAGGGATGAAAGACCACGGGAGTACACTTGGGAAAATTAAACCAACGCCCCCGGGGCCCGATAAAACCTCGACCTTCTCGTAAGGCAACCTTTGATTGGGGGGATATTCCTTACAATTGCCAATTTTTCGGGGGAAAACATTTAAGAAAACAAAAGTCTACGATTGATTAATTGTCAGTTAAGGAAGGGGGATCAAAACTAGGGGATGTAAATAAATTTTTCCTAAATGTTTTCCCCCCCCATCGTCAATTGGTCTTCCCAAAATGTTTCCTTCATCCCCCTTAAACCCCTTCCTAATAGAAAGCGTAAAACCCGGGGCGCGGGATACCCGGGAAAACAATTGAAAAAATTTAAAAAAAATGGAAGGTAGCAGAATAATGTTTCCCTTTTTGGAGTTTGCTACGCCAAAAAACTGGGTTAATCCCCAACCTTATTGCCGTAAATAAGTTTAATTTAATTATTTGATAACTAATTTTTTCTTTTGTTGTTTTTGTTTGTTCTAGACTCGGGAGGGGGAAAAAACCATTTATTTTAGCACCGGGGTTTACTACCCTTTTGGGGTTTACCCTTACGCTAAGTGAAATGGTAGGGGGATTGGGGGTGAAATGAAGGCCAATTTAAGGGAATCCAACCAGGTGGGGGCCGGATTCCCCAAATTTTACAAAGTTTTTTAAAAGATAAGGAAAGGGTTTGGTAAAAAAAAATTTTTTTGCCGGCCGGGATCAAACCCCCCGGCCCCCAGCATAAATCCACCTTTCCCCTAACCCCCGGGGGCACCAAAAAACCCCTTAAAACCAAAAAAATTTAAAAATACATAAACCTAAAAAATTTAATTATTTGAAAGTTTTTTTTGCTTAATTGCAATGATCCCGATAAAAAAAAGGTTTGGCGCTTTTGGAGCTTAATGATTTTGGGGGGTTTTTTTTTTTCTTCCTTTTTTTTAACATTTCCACGTTTTTTTCCCCCAAGGGGACCGAAATTTACACTAATAAAGAAATGGGGAAAGGGGGTTTCAAAAATGTAGGCCTATTTATTTTATGAATTTGTGAGGGGGGGAAAATAAAAAATAAAACCCAGCCACCCCCACTTTCCCGGCTTTTACCTACCAAACAAGACACTATACCAGAAACTGACCCTTGTCTACGTGTTCATCAGGTGAGTAATTTCCCCTGTAACGTTACGCAAGGGAGGGGGTTCCTTTCCTTCCCCGAGTGAGTTTTGTCCCTTTTTATGAACTCGCACTCCCTAAAAATTTTTTTTTCCTTTAAATTAATTTAACTAATAAACTAAAGGGGGAAAAAAAATAAAGTTAATTTGAAAAAGAGGGCCCAAAATTAGAAGGGAAGTGGGGGAAACATTTAAAAAAAAAATTTTTAAAACCTACCGATTGAGATTTAGCACCAAACCCCCCGTAAAAGAAAAAGACCAATATTTTTATTTTTAGACCCGCTCTTTCTACCCGTTTCGGGTTTTTAAAGCCTTTCGTAAGTTAAAAAAGGGGGATTTTTAGAGAAAGAAGGACCCCTTTAAGTAAACCGAAAAAAACCCCCGGGGAGGCCGGGATTTCCCCCCAAAAAAGAAACCAAGAGCCTGGGTTTAGTCCCACTCACACGATGAGGGTTACATTTAAAACTTCTTTTTAAAAATAATAATAAAATAAAAATAAATAAACACTGGAAATTTTCACCCAGCAATGAAGAAAGATACAAACCGGTTTTCCCTGCGCGACCCAAACTAACATAACCGACGTTTCCCTTCCAAAACCCCCGCTCCCGGGTTCCCAGGAGGGGGCGGGGTGGGGAAAGGGGGGTTCCGTCCCCCAACGTGCTCCCCAGCCTGGGTCCCCCGTAGTATCCCACCTAGCTTCTAATGGATCAGTAACGAATTCGCACAAAAGGTTTATGAGGGCCTACAAGTTTTAAAATTGGAAGGAAAAACATTATCAAAAAAGAGGGAAATATTTTTCCCGAGAAATCCTGGTTGCCATGCAAATGTATACTTTCTTTCAGATAAAATCTGGAACTTTCGTTTTTAAAGAACAAATCATAAAATCCACGTGCCATCAGAAGACATTTTGAAAAGCTTGTGAGTTTTTTCTGTTGATTTTCCATCCTCTTTCCTCGCTAAGGTGGATTAATTTCCTCTAACCTATTCTCATCATCCGTATACCTAAGATTAAGTAATTAATCGCCCTTTTGTTGTTACATAAACTTTTTTTTTTAAAAGATAAGCCCCTTCGGTTGCCGTGGGGTCTAACACGCTACTCTCGCAGTAGACTAGACTGCCGATGACGGGAGATTGAGGTTCTAATCTCGGTCAGGTGTACTGAGGGTGGATTTCCCAAAATGGTTTTACACTCTACCTCCACGCAAATGTGGGTACATTTCTTTTAAATGTATCCGTCCTAATCCTTAATACCACTAGCGTATTTATTATATAAGCGTATGACCCAAACGGGTAGTAACTTGCGGTGCTAAAAGACACACTCAAAACATAAAAATAAACACCTGCAATGAGAGGTATGTGGACAAGGGCGTCGTTCTCATCTAATTTGGATCCTCGGGACTCGAAGGCTTGGATTCGTATCTCGGATGGTCTATTGATGTCTGAAAGGTCTGCCTCATACATGATTTACCATTCTATCTTCACCCAAAAGCGAGTACATTTTCTCTGAACGTTACCTCTATACTCCCTACCCTATTAGTTTAAATAGGCGAGTTTTCGCGATTGACTTGGTTACGTCTTGATATCGAGTTTTTTCGGCCAAGTAGTTCTGACCAAGGTGGAATGCGAGAACGATTTAAAGAGGTTTTTCTTTAAAAAAAAAAAGAAAATGGCGGTTGGGTGGAGTAATCTAACAGCTGCTAGGAGAATTTATGTAATCCTACTATATGTACTGCAAATCGACGGAAAATGAGCTTTCTAATTTTATTCTTATTTGGTTCTGTGCTTATTTTGACTAGTCTTAATATTTACACATGACCCACCTCGGCGGCGTAGTTAGTTAGTAGTTAACGCGCTAGTTTAGGGTTGAGGTCGACTGCCGAGGACGGGGAGATTGAGGTTAGAATCTTGGTTGGGGTACTGGGGGTGGTTTTCCCTAAATGTTTTCCCCCTTTCCCTTCAAACAAATGTGGTCTCACTTCCTCTATATTCAACCTTCACAATTCATAATCTATTAGCGTAATTAGTACTTAAGCGTATAGCCCGAACGGGTAGTAAGTAATATGTGGTGCTAAATAAAAAATAAATACATGACACAACATGTCACGCTAAATCTATCTTTCCAAAAAATAGCTTTAAGAAAATACGAGGTACGTATGTGATATTAAATAGGTCTAGATCATATATTACTCTTTTTGATCCATGACTAAACAGTTTTTTAAGTGCCTACTTACTGTAAAATATTTATAGCTCGTTATTGCTGTCAATTTTTATTTACAAAAACTCAAAATCCATTGACTACGAAGTTATACTCGTTTAAATCTAACATTAGAAGTAATGACGTTTTGAAATTGGAGCACAAATTCTAAGTTCATTGGGCGTAAGCATACTCTTTATTCTGGTCAAGGAAAGAGTTATCAAACCGAGCTCTCTGGTATCGTCTCGGTCATAAACGTTTCGTTAACATCGATACTAGGTCAACCGCGAAAACTCGCCTATTATTAGGTTAACCCGCCCCAAACGGATAGTAAGACGTGGTGTATATAGCTGAAAGTATAATAATAAAGCAACCATGTTATTAATTCTGATTTGACAATTATCTTTTTGTAGTTTATTAGTATTTAACAAAATTCATCTAATTTTAAAATCGTGAATACTTTATAAATAATTGATCGGTAAATACTTTAGTGGGAACTCCAACAAAAAGTTTAATTAATAATTTCTAAACGTTCATTTTTACCTTTGTATCTTTGGACTTGTCTTTACGACAAAATTTAAATGGTTTTTATCGGGGGTGGAGGTTGTTCATACCCCCTCTCCATCAACAACTCCATTCTGACTTGAAAACGTTTGATGGAACTCGAGACTAAACGTCGTCAGATATAATTGTTTTGTAAGGTATGATTTTGGTAGGAAGAACGGTAGAATCATGTTACTAAAGTTACTGAAACTATCTTGATATATTTTCATACATCAAGTCATGTTATCTGCAGCTGTCATTTTTGACAGATATTATTAATACCTATAGTATAACACACATAATATAGTAAAATGTTATTAATGTTAGCCACCAAGAAATATTTTTTGAAATTTTCTCTACTGTTTATCCAACCAAAATCAGGGTATAAATAAAATCTACCCCAAAAAATACAGTTAAAAAGTGTGATACATGCTTTGAGCTGATCACAACTTAAAATTCAATACTTGATTGATTAAAATGTAACACCCCGTTACTCAGATTCTTTACCTCGTAGGAATAGGTCACTAACAAAAATACTACAAGGATAAAGGGAGTCATCTAACACAACAATATTAAAGAGAAAATAGAATAAGCAAGGGTTAAATGTAAAGAGTAATTTAATTCATTCACAAAAAAAATAACAAATAGTAATTTTAGTGACCTTAATCTCTTCAATTATCTAGTATAACAGTTAAAAACATAGTTGAATACATTAATGCTAAAGAAGATTAATGCAATTAGACCATGTTAGCATTATATGAAAAGCTATTAATAAACAGTAAATCAATATATATCCAAACATCTTGTGAATGTGGGGAATGCCAGGCCACCACCGTGGTTCGGATTCCACGTTAAACTGTAGGTCCTTCATTTCATCTCACAATCACCCTACCATTACACATTAGCGTGAGTATAACCCGAACGGGTAGTAAGACGTGGTGCTAATAATAATAATAATTAATAATAATAATATATATCCAAGAAAAATATAAAAAGTTTGAAGAGCCTTTCTAAATTGTTACAAAGGCGTCCGATTATCTACAGACATTACGAAAACATTAGCCTTTCTAAAGTAAAGTTATATCATAATTTTACATACTTTTACTTTAAATATCTCGACTTTAAATATTAAATTTTACACAAAACGAAAGTACCTTCAAGTACTACAATACATATTTTAACTACAAACATGTCATTAAAATATACACGAGAGTTTAACATCTCAAACCTAATGCAAACTCACGCGGGACTACTTGAATCGGCATCATTCAGATACAAAACAAAGTCTAACAATGATATTAAATTAATGAACATTAGAAGTTTGCCAAATTTTCGTTACACAAAATATTGAATTGTAAATAAATGAATTTAAATGTACAATAAAAGCTAGAATAATACGGAATGTCCTGATAATTAAGATACATGATTTTAGTATATTTCAATTAACATTACGTTAATTTAGATCAGCTAACATTAATAAATTTACTAACATCTTTAAGAAACAAGCCCTTAGTGGCGACATGAAACTGAAGCTACATTTAGTTATAAAATCGCATTTAAATAATGCCCACATCTAATAAACAAATATCAGCCTATCTCAGCTATAACAAAATTAAATTAAATAGTTAGAGTTCCATAATTCAAACAAAACATATTAACAGAGTATTTTAACTTTCCTTTACAGTGTCCAGAATTTTTCGAAGTCATCTCCTGATGATATAAAATAATCTCCAAATTCCATCCATCATGGCATCAATTTCAAAAGTACAATATTTAATAAATCTAACGGAGGTCCATCCTCGCCGGTGCCAATTTCAAAAGTCGTTTAATATCTTCCCAACATCCATATGATATAGTGAGCAAACTGCGTAGGAATTTTGGTAGGAATAGTCCATTTTAAGCCGGGTGACGTCGCAGCGTGGAGGGGCATGTCTTCACTGGCACGTATGCCAACATGCTTGTAGGTCGCTGATTGGTCATCCCACTTGGTGTAAACGCTACTCAGGTTTGTTGACAAAACATCTTTTTGACTGATTGGCTAACGACGTCAGAGAACAGGTTTCGCCAGGTGTGCAGGAAAAACACCCATCCGATGCATCTAAGACAGCCAGGTCAGAACATCGAATGTTGATAGTGTATTATATTGAAAGATATTGTTTATATATTGCTTGAAGTGACATGGAACTACAATCTCTGTTTCTTTGTTTCAGAACTTCGCGAAACGCGACAACCCGTTTTTAAATTTTTGCGAACCACACGGTGTGACCAATTGGTCGGTACGTGTTGGAACTTGCTCTCCTGCTCCCCTTCTGGAAGCATCGGAGCATGCCTTTGTCTGTGTCTGTGTCTGGAACTACAATAGTGACGAATACTATTGTAGGGGATTTGAATTAATGTCGACGTTTCTTGGAGTGGGTAGTATGATTCGGACGATAGTCTATGCAGCATCGGGTTGGGTGGGACTTCGATTGTACAATACAACCCTTGTATTGTTACAATAACGTTTACTAATTATGTAAGACCGGATTTACTACCTTGCCGTCTATAGCCCTCGACAAAATGCTGCCCCTCCTCCCTCACACTTCCTCCCCCCCCCCTCTTTCCTAAAGGAAGGCGATACGCTTCTCTATACCATTATAAGGTTTTCATCATAATTTTAGTTTTAGATTTAATTTTTAAATTATACATTTATATATTATCGTGATCTTTTACTCTTATAGATACATATTTTCGACCATTGAATCCTGAAATAAGTATACTTTTCCCTTCACCAAATAGCAGGCGAGATACACAGAAAACAAAGCCCCTTGATGGTGAGTAGCCTTCACCAGCCAATGTCTTATTTGTGTCTCCCCGTTATGAAGTTTTCAAGGAAAATATATTCCTTTTAATATGCCTTTCTTTATCAAGCTACTAGCGCATTGAAGCGCTTAATCCTGCGTTCAAGTTTTGTTCAACACCGTGAACTGTCACACAGTTTCGTAATTCGTTGTCCAGCCAAAGGCCTGGGTCCTTATAAGGTGCGAAAATACGCTCCTGGTGATCGGTAGCTGCATTTTCTGATCTTATTGCAATCGTACATTTTACGTCATCTTTGGGATATAGAGCTATTGGTAAGTTATTGTCAGTTACATACATAAACACTATTTGATGTTGAGGATATTAACTCTGGAAGAATTTCCTCTGTGAATGAAGGAACAACTAATTCAGTACTACCAGAGGATACTTAGTAACAGCACCCACAACAGTCAACAGACGTGGGACGTGGCCTCACGCATGAGTTATAGTTAATAAGCGTTACGATACTTACACACGGACACATTAATAATTTTACACAGACTTAAATAGTACAAGTGTACTGTGTACATGCGAATCAAAATTAATTATTTTTTCTGAACTGGCCATCAGCCCAGCAAGGAAAGTTTCGTATTCCGCGCGCGATCAGTAACACAACATAAACCAAAAGCATTTGCCAGCAGGACGAACAATAAACAGAGAACAGTTGAGGTGAGTCTGAGTCTGAGTGATCATTAACTAGCTGGCAAGTGGCGGACTCAGATAATTGTGAGTCACTTTAGAGGGTGTGACGTGTCACTGTGTTGTGGCCATAAACACACATTCTAGAAACTTAAAAATGACACTTGGACACGGGATTCGAATCCGGGACCCGGTGTAATTTTTAAATTTTCAGAATTTGATATTTAGACTCGAGTAAATCCTCACTAAAATAAATATAATAACTTTGGCTATTTGATTCATAAACACACAGTTTGTAAGATGGACTGGCACTTGGCAGACACTAGGTTTATCCTGATGGGTATAGTGATGTGAGAGGACGAGTTTAGGACGATACACTTCCATGTGGTAAGTGAAGTATTAAAATATTAAACACACTTGAACAAAATATTTGCCTTCATTCCACGCTGCCCCCTGAATAGTGCCGCTTTAGGCCCAGACCTAGTCGGCCTAATGGGACATCCTGCCCTGTAAGTATGGTGCTTTCTTGAGTAAGGTGGCCGTCAAGCTACCACCCCCTCTGTTTCAACCCACTTTTTTTCACAGATCGATAAAACCTTTCTACGTGTTTCGTTGACAAACTTCAGTCTTAAAAAGAGCAACCAAGTAAACATTGCTTACACAGGAACCGATATCCAAACATAGATAAAGAACGTATCAGCGAATTGATTGATCTATTTTAAGGAGGAGGGGGAAGGTCAAATGACGCTATGTTCAGTTTAAGTTAGGTTGAGTAAAAACACATGGAAGGGCTAAGAAATAACATATATTATATTAATAAAATAAAGCACGTGTGTGTCTGTCTGTCATGATCGTTGCGTGATATATATCGAAAGCAGATGTCTGAAATTTAAATATTAGTAGTCCATGTACACGAATATGACGTGCACCTTGAAGCTGGAATTTTAAAAATTTTATTTTATCTTTTTAATTAAAAACGAATAAAATAAAGATATATTATCGATGCGAGATGGATTTACTACTACCTTTCATACAGTTGTGCAATGCGGGTTGTGGTAGCTCCTGCGAGAAAAATTATTATTATTATTATTATTTGTATATTTACTTCACTTTCTCCATTTTTCTATAATTGTGTGAAGTGTTTTTTTTTTTTTTTTTTTTTTTGTAAAAGGTCATCCGAGATACAGAAGACTGAGATTGATAATGGGTTTGGGTTGTTCAAAGTAATGCTGCACCTTTGATCGAGTGATCCAATTCGTTATGCACGTAGTTGCTGTTAATAGAGAGGTTAGGAGTTTATAACCTGGTTGCACTGGAGATAGTCTCCTCCTATCATCTCACCACACTAATACTTATTTAATCTATGGTATAATTAATTCAAAAGTTTATCACCGTACTTAAAAAAGTACGCCACTTATCCCTATCTTAAGATAGTTCTATCCAATCCCCCTCATTAAACCCTGTTTCTATCTTGAGCTAGTTCTATCCAGTCCCCCTCACTAAACCCTGTTTCTATCTTGAGCTAGTTCTAAGCAGTCCTCCTCACTAAACCCTGTTTCTATCTTGAGCTAGTTCTATCCAGTCCCCCTCACTAAACCCTGTTTCTATCTTGAGCTAGTTCTATCCAGTCCCCCTCACTAAACCCTGTTTCTATCTTGAGCTAGTTCTATCCAGTCCCCCTCACTAAACCCTGTTTCTATCTTGAGCTAGTTCTATCCAGTCCCCCTCACTAAACCCTGTTTCTATCTTGAGCTAGTTCTATCCAGTCCACCTCACTAAACCTCTTTAAGACCCACTCTAATGTTATCCACCCACGTAGGTCCAGGTCTTCCCAACGGTCTCTTCCCATTGGGCTTGCCTGTCAATACTCTGAACACGGTTCTAGATCCTTCCACTTGTGCTTCATGTTCTGCCCACATTAATCTACAAGACTTTATTACCCTAACAATGTCTTGTGATTAGTACATAATATGTAACTCATCGTTATGGAATTTCCTTCACTCACCAGTAGCTTCATCCCTATTTGGAGCAAAATTTTCCTAAGCACCTTGTTTTCGAACACCTTAAATTTCTTTTCTTTATGTAATGTAAGAAACTACGTTTCACATCCGTGGAGAGCAACCGGTAAAATTATTGTTTTTTTTTTTATAATTTTGAGTTTTATATTCCTGGAAAGCTGGTGACATGACGACAACTTACTGACAGAGTAGTAGCATGCATTTACCGATTGCATTTTTTTTCCTAATTTCCAATATAATATCGTTATTGTTAGTTAAAATAATTGTTCCTAAATATTTAAACTCAGAAATAATGTCAAATAAAGTTTGAAGTAATATCTAAAATTTTCATCAATTTGTGTTCTCTGTGTGGTCATATACTTAGTATTTTCAATGTTCACTTCTAAACCTATTTCCTTACTATCCTCTGCCAACATTTCGCCATTTCTTGCAACAGCTTCCTTACTATTGTATTTAAAAATATTCAAGGTTTTGTTGGGTAGGAAGAAATTTAAGATTAATCGATTAAGAAAGTAAACTTTAAATATTAAAATAATAATGATAACTTTATGTTTTGCGTAAACAACTTCACATCAAGTAGTCAAGAAATGAGTTGATAAATTGATATCAGTAACAAATAGGCTAACTATTTTATTGATGATAATAATTATGTCAACTAAAGAATATTAATGATTACAATACATAAAAGAATGAAGACAATATGATGAAAAATTATTATTTGAAAATGATGATTAAAAGTAAATCACAAGTAACATTTTGAAATATAAAATATAAAGTTATAATTTCATGAAAAATCTTAATTGATCAATAGGTTTGAAAATCAAAAGTTACTTTAGATAACATATGTAAAATTCTAAAAAGTATTAAGAGAATTATAATTTAACAAATGTGTAATTACAGACAAGACGTGTATCAATCAAAACTTGCGAATATGTTAAATGCCAGGCCTCCACCGTGGTTCGGATTCCACGTTAAACTGTAGGTCCTACATTTCATCTTACAATAACCCTACCATTACACATTAGCGTAAGTGTGTATAACCCGAACGGGTAGTAAGACGCGGTAATAATAATAATAATAATAATAATAATAATAATAATAATAATAATAATGCAATTGGCCTTATAATTAAATTAATGTTATAAGAATGAATAAAGGAGTATAACATTGAACTAAGAATAGAGGATAATCTTATGTATCTTAAGGTCCGTTTACACTATGCAACAAGTTGTAAAACTTTGTGTTTTGAAACAATGTTTTACAACTTGTTGTAAAATTAATGAAATAATGTTTTAAAACAAATTTCGTGTTTTACTGCCTTTTGCACGTTTCCCGTGGGTTGGCGGTAAAGATAAAAGCAACTTTTCTGTTTTCAAACATTTTACATAAATAGAGGACCTTCGACTCTGTTGAACACGTGGCAACAATGCTTCCCCTCCCTCCTTCTACACAACTCGTTTCAACTGCCCCACAGTTGAGTTTCATCAAGCGTGTGTGCAGTATTGTGTGTTGTGAAATGGAGATTTGGAGAGCAGCTAACAGGTCGCTCGCACAGTAATTGTCTCTACAGTAGCCCCATGGCTTCTTTGGTGCTGACTGACAGTCAACATTTAGGTATATACCTAAATTTTATTGTCAGAAGTGACAGCTGCTAAACAAATTTTTTTGCAGATCATTTGGTTTGGCGTAGAGATACATAATTTGGTCTGGTAACTTTTCAAAGCCATCATCTGTCAGCTGTGAGCTGTCATTCAGCACCAAAGAAGCCATGGGGCTACTGTAGCTAGTAAATATGGCGAACCCTAAACCGTCAAGCCCTATTATTTTGACTAAACAACACAAGCTTCAGCAACAAGCAGAACATCCTCCTCAGATATTCTGATGCAAACTGATTCAACTTGTTTCATGCCAATTTTCGTTTTTTGCTTATTTACAAAAATGTTGTTCAAATACTAAAATGCAACATGTTTTGTTGCATAGCATAAACGGACCTTTATACCAGTTATAAGTGTTTGATTTATTGTTTTTGAGTTTCTGTTTAGTTTTTACTCTCTTTTAAGAGGCCCCCTATAGAGTTAGGCCCTAGGTCAGGAACCCTTAGCCCCTCGCCCCCTTAAGACGGCCCTGATACACAAAACCAAGTGACTGATTGATGTGTGTTCACTCGCCTTTAAGATTGAGAGAGAATATTCTACTATATTGAAACAAACGTTAGAACAGGAGTAGACGATACACAAAATCCCACTAGAAGGGTTAAGGGGCGTCTACACTATGCAACAATTTGTAAAACGTTGTGTTTTGAAACTATGTTTTACAACTTGTTAGTATTTCAACAGAAAATTGTTTTAAAACATTTATTTTTTACATCATATTTCGTGTTTTACGAAGTGTTACACTTTTACCGTGAAGTGGCGGTAAAGATCAAAGAAACTTTTGTTTTCTAACATGTTTCACATATAGAGGACTGTTTACACTGTCATCCCATCATGGAGAGAGTGTACAAAATTGGAATTCATACGAGCTTAAGGAGTATAAAGGATACGGAGCTTAAGGATCAGGTAGACAAGGCGTTATCCTTCCTGGGGGAGCAGGCAAAGTGATAAGACAACCAAGTTGTCGACACGAGACGACCAACTGCTCGACAAACTTTGATATCACCCAGTTAAGAGTGGGCTAAGTGACAGAACAGTTAATTCAATATACGATTGTTCTTGTTTACACTCAAATAGTTTTTCCCCCCCAACCCGTCAATTTAAACTCACACTTCTTAACATGTTTTTGTAGGGTTTGCTAAAGTAAAAATGTAGGTGAAAATAACTCGAACTAATGATGACCTCATAAAAGAATATCATGAATTGAACAGTCGCAATTAATTCTGCAAGCTGGCTGCAACATCAAATAATAGTGAGCGCTGGTCCACACGTATTAACTATTTTATTTTATATTAATATTTTTACATGAAGAAAGAGTTGAAAACCATGGAATAAAAACTTGAAATTTTACAACAGTTTTAAAATAGTATGTAAAATTAGTAACTAGCAATAAGCGACAGTAAAAAAGAGTTTTTAATGTTTTTCAAAGAGATCATTTTATTATCTAGCCTGTATATTTAGTGCTACATATTATTAATTTTTACCACCGCGTTATACCTACTAGAGAGATACTACCCGTTCGCGTTATACGCCTGTATACTAACTACTCTAATGTGTTTAGGGATGAGTAAGGTTGAATTTAGAGGAACTGCACCCGGAAAACCATTTATGAAAATCCACCTTCAGTCAACCGACTCGAATCGAACCCCAATGAATGGTCTTTACGTTTAAGGTGTCGGGTGGAGAATGAGGCATAATTATTTAGTACCGTTTAAAACCGTTTCAGAATATTTTGAGGGATGGGTGGTAAGCAGGAAGGACATATCGTCTAAGGTACAAGATCTAAGCCGTCAGGTATCAAGGAGCGGGTGGTAAGATGATGGATACATCGTTTAAGGTAGAAGAACTAAGTTGTCAAGGTCTAAGGACCAGCTGGTAAGTGGGGTGGGTAGTAAGAGGATGGATTGGAGCTGGATGAGATCAAAACGGTCATGATCGAGCCAGACTACCTCTTGCACAGGATGAATACAGGAAGTCGCATGACTTAAAGGAGGTAAGAGCACAGGATGGGGACTGGAAGTTGTGCAGATCAAGGCTGGGGGTAGGAGACTGGGAGGAGGGGAGAGGAGCGATTGGTGGGCATGGTAAGAGAAGGGGATGAAGGGTGGGAAGAGAGTACGGGATGGAGGCTGGAATCTAGACTCAAGGGAGGAGTGGGACTGCAAGGGACAGAACATCAAATACAAGGACATAAGGTTAAAAATTAAAATTAAAAGCCTGTTAAGGCTAGGGTTAGGTTAAGTTAGAAGAGAACGTGATCCCCCCCTCCCACCATTCAATGTGGTGGATCAATATCAACCTTATGGGAGAAAGTGGTCCAGAACTGTCATTTCAACCACTACTACCATGTTTATAACTTTGTTAGTTTTGAAATAACTTGTCTGTCACTTGAGCCACTATTAACTGGATTCATATCGATGTTTGTCATACTTTAATACAGCAAGTTGAAGAGTCTTCGCCCTCTAATGAATATTGAATCCATTTTTTTATTGGGATCATTTTTAAACTATTTCACTGCCACGCGAAGAATTCGAAAAATCATACTTTGATTAGATTTCTGGCTCGAGAGTAATCGTGTGTCTGATATCCCCGTTAATTGGAAGTGAGATGGGCTCTTAATGAAGCCCTTGCTTTTTATATCTCTAGTAAATAGGCTAATTAACTGCCTAAAGGCAGCAGCACAGCTAATCAATGGCGAAATTTGCTCCTGATAATTAGATTCCATCCTCGTAGCTGAGCGGGCAGAAAGGCCTAACGGAGTACTGGCTTGGGTGGCCTAGAATCAATTGGGAGTAAGTAACACATTTTTCACTTTTTATTGTCAATAATCCGTGTCAACAACCCACCTAAACACTACAAGCATTGACAGGAAATGGTATGTCTTAACACCACTATATTATTATTATTATTAGCACCGCGTATTACTACCCGTTCGGGTTATACGCACTTCGCTAATGTGCAATGGTGGGGTGATTGTGAGATGAAATGGAGGACCTACAGTTTAACGTAGAATCCGAACCACGGTGGAGGCTTGGCATTCCCCACATTCACAAGATGTCTTGTCAGAGGTGAAGGAAGGGTTTGGTAATCAGATAAATTTGTGCCAGGACCGAGGATTGAACCCGGACTCCAGCACAGAAGTCCGACACCTTACCACTAGACCACCAGGTCACCCTAACACCACTATAAATTAATTTCACTTTCAATTATCAATATGTCACAAATCAAGAATGTCGGCAATCTTTGTGTTACCTCATCTAATGTTTTTTTTGTAATATTTTGTCGGGTAGCTCTAATTGTAAATGTACTGTATATTATATTATTTTCGTTCAAGCTAAAGTTCAAGTATGTATCCTATTTCCTATTTAAGATTTAGTTTGGTGTAGAGACGTGCCTCTCTCTGATCTTTTGGCCGATGTAGAAGTGGGCTTATTTTTGGCATCTAAAGAGGATTGTAGTGCAAGGACGGGGATCGCCCCTTCGATTCATTGAGATGCACTTCACATTATTTTTAAATTTATTTTATTTTATGGCTTTTCTAAATTTATGGTTCATGATTGTCTGGCTGTGTCACCAAACTTTTAGTTAACTCAGAATAATTCGTACGTTCCCTGTGTCGTCTTCTTTTTTTTTTTTTCTTCTTACCGCCAAGAAGACTAGCTTTTATGCCACATATTCGGTTCCATGCTGTTGACAAAGATTGGTATAAGATTACGTCTTGCTACATAAAACTAGGTTAAGTTCGTGTATAAGTACTGGGGTGTTATATATAATCTGTGTGTTTAAAAGTTAACATTAAATAACATGTTAGGGTGACCTGGTGGTCTAGGGGTAAGGTGTCAGACTTCTGTGCTGGCGGCCGGGGTTCAATCCTCGGTCCCGGCAAAGATTTATCTGATTACCAAACCCTTCCTTCACCTCTGACAAGACATCTTGTGAATGTGAGGAATGCCAGGCCTCCACCGTGGTTCGGATTCCACGTTAAACTGTAGGTCCTTCATTTCATCTCACAATCACCCTATCCATTACACATTAGCGTAAGAGCGTATAACCTGAACGGGTAGTAAGACGCGGTGCTAATAATAATAATAATAATAATAATAATAATAATAATAATAAATAACATGTCAACATAATTATATTGTTGTTTGAGGGAGGAGTGGTTTGAAGGGGTTTCTGTATGTGTTGTGGCCTTCAGATTGCACTAATCAAAGAACATAGTGGGAAGAAAGTGAAATTTAAGGAACTGTATCATCATCCGCCAATAGAGAGAGTTAAGAAACAGCACCGAAGCTCTCAACTAGGAAAACCATCCCTGAGAGAACCCACCCAGGGTTTGAATCAAATCCCGACCTCTTAGCTCAGAGCTGAACACACCAGTTGAGGTCTCCAGACCAACTGATGTAAAAGAAGAAAATTACCCTTCAAGTCATAATTTGTCTTGTCCGCCTGATGGGTCTTACTCACAACTACATATGCAATGTGTTGCCATGGAAACTGAATGTTTTATTCATACTCGACCACGCTATCCAATTTCGAGTGTAATTTAGTTTATAATTTTTCTCCCCGAAATCACTATAAGGGTTTCAACAATCACAAGAATACTACATTTAAACTGGTAGTTTTAGTTCTAGCGTGTCATTTGAAATATATCTTTAAATACGGAAGTTTGTCATTTATTAGCTATCTATTTCCTACATCGTCTCACCATCCATTAGGGTTGTACGCACATTTATTAAATACGCTTATGTTGTAGGGATAGTTAAAGGAGGATTTATAACAAATGTACCCGCCCTAGTTTGGAGGTGGAGTGGGAAACCACCGAGGGAAACATCCCTCGGTGCACCCGACCAGGATTCGAAACCTGATCTCTCTGCGATCAGTGAACAACTAAATGTGTGCACATCAATACCACGGATATTTATTCAAAATAAATGGGAAGACGCAATCGTACATACCTTCTCATAGTCTATTGTAATAAAGAACTAAATGTAAAAAATAGGTTATCAATAAAATATTCTTGATTAATGGTATTTTCTCAGGAAAAAATCTTGATAGTAAGTATTTAACAAACTCGTTATCTATATTATTCTTTTTTAAATTCAGATTTAAAAAAATGGCCATTAGTAAAATAATCTGAAATCAACATTTTTTTTTTTTAGAAAAATGAGAATAAATTCTTATCTATTATTTAAGACACTCCTCATGTACTCATTTTTCACCAAATCATTAGAGTAATTTTCAAAATATTTGATATTTTAAAAAGCATTCATCAGTTATTTGAAAAACAATCATGCATTGTTATTTACTAAGTAGGAAATTCTATATACATCTATTTTAAACCAAATAATTAAAGTAATTTCCGTAAATTTTAAAATTAAAAGAAATCATTTTATCAGTAATTTTGGGACCAGAATCAAAATCATGCTCTGCCTCAAAGTATGGACAAATAGCATTAAAATATCAAGCTTAAGGAATTTTATCAAATAGTTTAGGTTGTACCTGCTTAATTTATATGCATATTTATTAATTATGATAATGAGTTAGGGATAAGGAATGTTGAATCTGGAAAAAGTGTGCCCGCACTTGCGTGGATAAAGAGTGGAAAACCATTTTGGGAAAAACACCCTCATTACACCCGACCAGGATAGAACCACGATCTCCACGTCATCGGCAGTCTAGACTAATGCAAGAGTAGTGTCTTAGACCATGAGGCCACCGAAGAGGGTAACATAGCTGATTGAATTATAATATGTGGTTACGCCCCAAAACATCCAGTACGGTCGCTTTCCTGCTCCACTGACCAACTAAATACACATTTATATCTTGCCGAGATCCATATCAGTTTAATGCTGGTTTGTTGGAAATCATAAATTAATATTGAGTCTAGCGTATGACCCAAACGGTAGTAAGATGCGGTGCTAAAAGAAATGTAGTCTAACTATTTAATTAATATCTAAATATATTCTTCGACCAAAATTTATCCTCAAAGCCTCCACTTTAAAAAATGCGTTCTTATGTTTTACGCCGCCTTTGTTAAAACGACTTTACAGGAACCACATGAGGTCTATCTCCAAAGACTTTAATACACAAATACAAAATATTCTGCCTCCCAGTTATGATTTATATAAGTATTTCATGTCAGTGGCGTATTCTGAGAAAAATTAGTAGGTATGCTGTACTCTAAAAGTTACAATGGAAATTTGGGGGCCGAGGATAATCAACCACGGCTGTCAAAGAACGTCAAGGGATTATTTCAAGGGATATATTTGAAGATGTGTCCATATAGAACAGTGGTTTTTGAACATTTTTTATTTCCCTTTAACTGTATGCTATCTTAGGAAATTTTGAGGCCCGGAGGGGGGGGGGGCTCCTCTTCTCCCTTATTCTCTCTTCTTTTATTTAACCATAACGTTGATTAACATCCACTCAAAATGTAATAAAAGTAACTCCATGGTGTCAGCCCGCATTCAAGCTATAACTAACGAGTGGCTACCAAACTGTTTGGCGAATTAATGCCAACTCTTGCGGATAGAGAGTGTCATGTGGTCAGCAAAACGATGACCCCAGCCATTAAGCTCGGCTTTCTATACCGGTACCACTACTACTTTATTCGAGTAGCTCCTTATTTATCCACGCTAGGCTGAATCTAACCGTTCCAGACCCACTGCTTCCCAGATAATCTGGACGCACCGGAAATCAAACCCGGGACCTTTGGGTCCGTAGCCGGAACCTATGACCACTAGACCACATAGGTGGTCCTCCAATCAAAATGATATCTACATGGTTAGAAATTTAAGTACATATTAAAGTCGGGGCTAAGAGTGGTATGGGCACATTTCTGAATGTATAAGAGAGAGAGAGAGAGAGAGAAAGATCCTATTCAATTAGCCCAGTGTAATTAAAAGCACACAGCTAGCAATACTCAGAGCAAACAATCATAATAAGAGTAAAATGAAGTGATACATCTAACAAGCGTCCATCAGATCTTGGTGAGAGGGAATCAGATGGATTGTCCAACTCACGTTGCAATTAAAACTATTTTATAAAACCTAACTTATCTCACACAATGCTGCTTGGAAACAAACGAGTCTCCCAAATTGAGAATTTATGCTCCAGAAGCTATTTATAAAAGCATTTAAGAGACCGGTCAACACTTGTTTTCCCATCAAAACATGGTAATACTAAATAAAATATTGTGACAAAACCGTTCTATGGATTTGAAATCTGTTTTCACCAATAAAAAGGTATTTATATTATCTAGAAAGAAGACTCTGTTAAACATTTACTAATCATACTATCTAAATTATACAATGAAAACTATCACATTTTCAGCCTCAAATTATTTTGCTTATAATTACTTTATTAAGTGATATATTCAAAATTGAATTTTACTATATAAAGCAGAACTATTTTTGCTTCAATTTTCTTAGATTTGAATTTTTATTTATTGTTCTAATAGTTTTTTATATTTTTTAAAACGAATAATTACTTTAATTAGATTAATATGGATGTAAGTATTATTGTTGGAAAAAGAAGAAATCACAAGACTAGATAATATTTTTCTCCTGATTTTAATTATTTTTTTATAATTTATTAGTTTAATACTGGGCTTTAAAACATTATTTTAAGAATTAAAATTTTAAGCTGTTTGGTAGCCGTAGTGTAACGCTGTTTGTTGTCAAACAAGGAACTATGTGTACCTGCTGGCAACTGTCCACTGTCTTTCATCTACAGCGTTGCCACAATCGTTTTCAAAAAGAAGAAAGAGAAATCATTTCTTCCAACATTTCGAATCTTTTAAAATCGTGTTTCAAATGTTTTAAATCAAACATAGGAATCAATGTATCTGCCTGAGTGTATTTGGCGTTCAATCTGAACCACTGGTACATTTTGAATTAAAAAGGATATCATTACTGTAAAGTGTTTTTTCGAAGTATTTATTTAAATTATTAACTTTCTTCTATACACCATGTCTTAGCACATGTTCGGGCTATCCACAAGAACACACAAACGTGAAATTAAATTACTTTGTATTGAAAGAATGGGAAACAAAAGCCAACTTTGTTTAAGTACACCCGAAAGAACGGCGTAAAATTAGTTTAGAACATTTAAAGAGAAGTTAAGTTAAAATACTACTTTAGAATATTTAAAAAATAAGCTAAGCTAAAATATTATTTCTGGACACAATATATTGTCATTACTTTGTTATGGCAGTGAGGTTATTATAGCTAATTGATAAAAATTATTAGACCTAATGGTAGAATTCCCACACCGGACGTCACGTGGCCTAGAATCTTAGGCTTACTTTGACTATATTTTCGGTTATGAAGAGACCAAGGTTCAAATCCCTGCGCACTATAGATAGTTTTATTTGTAAATATTTATCACCCTCTCTCCAAGCAGCTACTGGTACATTTCCTTTGGAACTTTGCCTCCACTCCATTGTGTTATTAAAACAAGTATTTAGTTACAAGGGTAGTCTAAATAGATGGTCAAATAGTTTAATTCGTTTGACTCGCAACACATTGGGCTGTTCTTAACTGAGCTTGAACTTATAATCTCAACAGTGTGAACTGGATATATCTTAATGATAAAAAAAATTAAACAACCGCTGTATTCAACGCACTTATTTGAAAATGTTTTCATAATTAGCACGGCCCGGATTTTGATGACCCAAAAAGTATAAAAAATAATCTATAGAATCACATTAAAAATGCCCAAAAATTAATTTAAATTTACAAAAAAAAAATTACAAAAAGACATTGAAAAATTAATTAGCACGAGACTAAATCAAATACACTTGACAAGCGGAAACTAAAATGTTTGCAACGCAAAACCACAATAATTACACTTGTATTTTGCTAAACAATCAACCTTGATTTACAAACTCTAGCTACTGCTTCCACTGACGTCACCATTTCAGTTTAGTAGTAGCGGCTCACTAGAGAAGGCGTTTCCAACCATGTAAGTAGAGAAGGTATAGATTCATTTGAAATTTATATTTATTATCTTCTCATTCCAACAGTTGTATGAGGAATGTTTGGTTAGTCCGTTTACAAAACTTATTAATATTCAACATAACCGTTTAAAAATTACCAAAATATTAATTAAAGCATGTAAAAATGACCTATAAATTAGACATCTCTACAACCAAGGAATGACAATAGTTTTTTTTAGCACCACGTCTTACTACTCATCCGGGTTATACGCCTATGTACTAATTATGCAAGTGGGTTAAGGATGAGGAAGGTTGAATTTAAGGGAATTGTTAGTGGAGAGTGGGAAACTATTTAGGTAAAAACATCCTCAGTACACACGACCAGGATCGAACCACGATCTCCCTGTCATCGGCAGTCTCATCGTACATGTGAGTATTGTCTGTGATGTAAAAAAAAAATATATATCATACCAAATATGATTTTTATATAAAGGAGAGTAATAAAGAACATTGGGAGGAAAAGTGATTTGGAAATCAAGGCTCCCAGATGATGGGACAAGGTGGGTTCATTAGAATAACTCCAGGTGGGGTATTAAGACCTTAAAAATAAATTTGCAAGGGTTTTTACATTTGTAACTGAGAGGGTTATCTTAATTAATATTGTCTTGTTTTCTAAATAGTTCATACAAATATATTGTATTTACTTTTTTCTAGATAATCTAATGAAATATTTCACCTTGTAGGCTTTAGGATAAAATTGAGACATTGTACTACTGGAAATCTATATTATCTTAAGGATCAAATGTATTTTTATCAAAAATATAACTGCATGAATAATTTGGAATAGTTTCGCACATAATAAACCAATTTCTACTATTTACGAGTGTGGTATAACCACAACTTAAACCTTTATATCTTCTGGGCTGATCTAAGCGATAGTATCTTATTAATTCCTAAATGTATATTTTCAAAATAACTAGAGCAAGGGACCATTTTTTTATGTGTATTTTTTGAAACTGAATAAAGCAAATCTATTTTTTTTTTTGAAATAATTTTGTTTTGATTAGACTTAGGTCATTCGTGTGGTTTTTTATTTACAATATTATAATTTTAAAAGAATTATGATTTACTAAAGGCTCAATATGTATCTAGAATGCCTAGATTGGTTAAGGTTGGATAAAATACGTTGAGGGTTTTTTCGCGTTTTTTATTTAAACGAATGTTCCTAGTCCTGAGAAAGAAAAATAGATTTTTATTTTTCCTAAAAATACTATTTGTATACTGAGTTTTGTTAAAATTGGAGGACATTAACTCCTTATTTAAGTATTTTTCTACTGTTGTAAACTTGTTTACAGATAATCATTGTGACTCGTAGTTTGTGCCAGGGTTAGCAAAGTCTGAAATTTGACAAGGATATTAGTAGCAAAACAGAGCCCTAACAAAAATATTTTAGGCAAAGTTACTCCCAGTTTATGTCAGAGACCGAGTATATAATAATTACTCTATTAAGGGAGGAATGAGGAAGGAAGCATTTTAGAGATAATAAACCCGCATTTGCCTCCAAGCTGAGTGGGACAACATATAGGGACAATACAGCTTCAGTAGACCCGACTGGGATTCGAACCCTAATCTCCCCGTCATCACAAGGCCCGTTTAACACAAGAGTGACGCCTTAAACAATTTGTATACTAAAGCGGGTGAGACCGATAATTGCGTGATAACTTTGACAGTTTTTTTAATCACGTCTGAAGATGATAAAAATAGTTATATATATTCTATGAAATTTTATTGTTTCTCGCTACAAAATTGTGGGCCAAAATAAAATCAAAACTCAAAAATATTTGTATCTTATTGGATGTTTATGCAGGTTCAAAACTTGGTTAGTTTCCATTAAATTAGTTTCTTACACATCAAAACTTCTATACGAGTTTTGACCGGAATGTCAGCTCTGACCACTTCACACTTTGCATTACTAGCACTACCCATAAGGATTAATAAAATGACATAAATATTTCATGTTTTAAGAAGTAGTTCAGAAGATTAAAGGTGATAAAATGAGCACATGTGTCATTAAATAATTAATTTGATTTCTATTTTATAGGCGAATATCTACACATTCAATTTTTTTATGCACAATCGTGTAGCATTTGTGTGTTTTCCCATACTGAAAGCATTGGGCATCTTGACAGGGTAACTCACATTTCTAATTCAGGTGGCCGAAGAAAACTGAATTCAAATATTGTGTATTTTTCTCATCTACTAACAATAGCTAGAGTGGATGATTGGTTGTATTTTAAATTTGTTCTCCGTGGGATGTAAAGCTGTTAATAACCAACCAGATTTATAATTAATAGTGAATCACATAAAATTCGTTCCTTTAAGTTAAAGCTACAGTTGACACATTTATTTAAAAAAAAATTGTTGTACATAGTATTTAATAGAGCTTTTATTTGTTTTTACTTTTAGAACAACCATTATTTTATTTTTTTACCAGAAAATTCTTTATTTTTCCAAGTTTTCTAAAAGGAATTCTCATTTTATCGGACACTTAATGAGAGTATATAGAAATGAAACCTTATTCTTTATAAAATTGATTAGTGAGGTAATGAAATTGGTGTTTAGAACAGAGTGATTTGATTTTGATGTAGAAATATATGCAGTCACTCACAACCACTAGTTTTCAGGAAGAAAAGCGGTATAGAAGGGAAAGGGTGTGGAAGGAGAAAAATAAGAGTTATTCAGTTAGCTTTTTTTACTACACTAAAGCTCACTATATAAATATTTCAATTAAATGTTACTAACATTTCAGTATTTTTAAGTTGTTCCCGAATTTCTCTCTTTTCCTGGCTTTACAGGAGTGTGTAAGTAATAACTTGCTTCGTACTTTTATAAATTTCTTGTATACTTTTGTTTATCCATTGTTTACTCTTATTTTAGCACGGCGTCTTACTACTGCCTTTTCAGGCTATACGCTTATTTCTGTTGAAACAGTTGATAGCTTTCATATTCGCGTAATCCAAGATTTTATAAAGACATATTCCCTGGCCTAAACTTCAAATTTAGAACCCCACTATAGTATTTGTCAACTATTTTGAATTAAGCCAATACATGTTTTAAGATGACATTCTGATGGAGCGATTGTGTAAAGATAGAAAAATGACACACGAACGGGGATTTGAGCCCTGGTCATTCAGTTCTACTCGCCAACTGTTGTATTTATTGGATTATCAGGGATCTCTTTGTCACTTCCATCACCCACCTAAACCTCTAAGCTTACTAGTGTGGATAAATACCAACAATAATTATTGTTACAAGGTAACTGGTGACCTGGTGGTCTAGGGGTAAGGTGTCAGACTTCTATGCTGGCGGCCGGGGTTCAATCCTCGGTCCCGGCACAGATTTATCTGATTTCCAAACCCTTCCTTCACCTCTGACAAGACATCTTGTGAATGTGGGGAATGCCAGGCCTCCACCGTGGTTCGGATTCCACGTTAAACTGTAGGTCCTCCATTTCATCTCACAATCACCCTACCATTACACATTAGCGTAAGTGCGTATAACCCGAATGGGTAGTAAGACGCGGTGCTAATAAAAATAATACAAGGTAACTCTTATTCAATGGATAATCGTATATTTCCTTTGTGTAATTTATTTTGATTGCTTTAGCATTTAAATAATATTACCAGTTTATAGTAATTGTTGCTTTTAATCGTGTGTCGGGAGTAATATTTAAGCAATAACATTTAAAAAAATATTTGTGTTATTATTATTTATCCAATAAAATGTTGTTTTAAAATAAATCACCATTTAACTATTATTTCATGTTTTTAATGTAATAATGTATAGATACAAATACAATTGTATTAATTATTCAATTAATTTTGTAATTTAATGTTTATTCTCAGTTCTGGCATGGTACAGTTTCTACTTTACGGGAGACTTTAGTTTATCACTTTAATATATTATTGTTCCTATTGTATTGTGTACAGCTACTTGTCTGATATATTCCCATTTAACTGCATTAATAGGGTAGGGAAAAGTAAAGTAAATTTTAGAAAAATGTAAAACATTTGTGTGAAGATAGAGTGGACAACCTTATAAAACACTCTTTGTGGGCATACACCCAGTCGGTATTTGAAGCCCAACCTTCCCATCACTGGCAAACCAGACTATACCCCAATTTTATTACGAATGGACATATTATGTGAGAGCCTGAAAACTTCAAATTTGTGTATGCTATGGCCAGGATGAATTTCAATGAAAGTCAAGCCAGTTGACAAACGCAATGCCTTCTATTTGGGACAATCTTAGGTTATTGCCCCTAACAGCCCTAGTCAATGCTTTGTACAAGTTTTGGACTCTGACCCTTTCAATACGAAGGTGATTGCTACCTGAGATAAAGGTTGCAGAGGATTAGAGCTTTGTTTGCCAACTCAGGCCCACTCTTTGGAAGGGTGAGGGGTAGAGGTGGGCTCTAAAGTGCTGATAGCTCTGGCAACACTGTATATTTGACTGAGCAACCGAGACAAAGTAAAACTAATTGCTTTCTTCTGCTACCGTTAATTGGGGGCTGGCGCTGACGCGACTCTTCACTTCCAACGACCATTGACCGGACGGACCCTTAAGTTAAAAATTTAGAACAATTTTACAGCTAATAAAACCTGTTGTAGAGGATAAAAATACAATAATACTAAACTTAAACAATTTGGTTTGGTTATAGTAAGACTTAAAAGATTATAATTTGAATAAAATGTTAAATTCATAATCTTCATATGCATCAAAATTGACTATGTTGACTTATACAAATCTTTCCTTAGCTTTGAAATAGTCCCTTGCTCCTTGGGTTAAGCTAATAAATAGAGTCTAGCACAATGTCGTCTCCTAAAGTACATTGAGTCTATGAGATATTTTTTTATCAATATCCTAGCGAACAAGTTTCTTTGAAGTCTCATCGAATGCTTCAAATTTACACTTTATAATGATCACTAAAAGGGAGATGCGTGATTCTTTGCTTTCTTCACGTCATTATTGGTTTTCATAGTCATGTAAGAGAGTGTATTATTAAATTATTTGCTGAGTTTCAACTTTCAAAACTCAACTTTTATAGGCCTAGAATAAAAAATTGTTGATTATAGCATATACTTTTATCTCAGTATTATAATTATATTTATATAATAAACATCCAAACAGAAATTGAATGACACAAAATCTTATAATAATTATTTATATATATATATATATATATATATATATTATATATTAAGTAGCCTACATTCAAAATCAAGGTTATTAACTATTTAATATACACAGTAGGGATTGGAAGTTTAATTTAGATGAAATGTTTCACCATTCACTTGTATACGAGATAATAAACCCACCGTGATAAATCATATGTCGGGACACTAGTCCCTCAATGCACTGGGATTCAAACCTCAACCTCACCATCACCGAAAAGCCTTTATTTTGTAATATTGTAAGACTAGCTCCTTAGTCCACATGATTACAGGCACGAGCCTTACCGCCCTCGAAAACGATGCAAGATTGGTATTATGTGTAAAATATATATATATATATATTTTTTTTTTTCATTATAATACATCTATATGTATATAGATGTATTATAATGTATCAGACATACAAAGTTAGAGAAAGTAATGTGTTATTAATATTTATCTTCAGATTTAAACAGATGTTTACGATTTTGATATTCTTTTCCTTTTTCCCCGAACCCCAAATAGTTATTTAACCAATGGAACCACAGGGGTATTGGAACTTCTAATTTTACCCTCACCGGGAGTTAAACCAGGCATCCTTATACCAATAGAAAGGACATGGCCAGCCGTTCATTTCAGAGGGGGTTTGATGGGCACACACACCCCAATTGCCGGAGGCTAGAAAATATTTTAAATGATAAACAGATCTAGAAGCTAACCGAAGTGTTTTTTTTATGGTGGTAACATAACCCCCTAATTGCCGAAGGCTAGAAAAAATTAAAATATTAAACACCTCTAGAAACTCTCTGGAGTGTTTTTATGGTAGCATTGCCCAGCTGCCGTAAGCTAGGAACTTATAAAAACACTCTAAGCATCTAAGTGTTTTTTTATGGTAGCACAGCCCCCTAATTTGTATTTGTACCTTAATTTTTATATTGTTTGAACCATAAATAAAGCCATTGCTATTTTGTTCATAAAATTTCGGGGGGGGAGGGTAGGGTTTAACCCCCAAACCCCTCTCGCGACTACGGCCTTGAACAATAGCAATAAGTAAGCACACTGCCGAATATGCCAAGAAGCTGGACCCTTCCTTCAAGAGAACCAGCTAATAATTTTATACATGGAGGTGTTTAGTGTGCACTTCCTAAACGCTAATGTGTTACGGATGAGGTAGGTTGATTCCAAAGGTTGATCCCAAAGGTTGATTCTACACATAGAAAGTATACTTTACCCGCATTTGTGTAGCGATAGATTAAGAATTATTTTATGGAAAACCTCTCAATACAACCAATTGGGATTTGAATATTGATCTCTCCGTCATCGGTAGTTGGGTCAGTTCCGAGAGTGATGCCTTCTATCATTCGACCACCGAAGAGGCTACTTATAATCCTTAACCTTGTATATAATATAAGTTAGTACTTAAGATTTACTAATTGGAAAGTCATATTATGAGCCCGTCAAATATTGAATATAATCGTCAGCACCATCAGGAATCGAACGAGGTTTCCCTAAAATTGTGTTCGGTCACTTATCTACGACAATTTACCCAATGATACGTCTATGCTTATTTCCAATGACAAAGGGAGAGCAGAGCGAGAGGTTTAGTTACCATGGTATTCGGTCCTCTCTCTGTCTCTAACATATTGGAATGGAGGAGTTTATGAACTCAAGCAGGACTAGGAGGGAGGGAGTAATTCGAACTGATCCATTCCTTCCTTCCACAGTGAAGACTTATACCAGGAATAAAGAAAAGGAATTTACAGCATCTTTGGTGATCAAATTTACAAATTATAACTCAGAGGAAGTTAAAAAGCATAAAGAAAAAGAGGAGCCCAAAAGAGCCTATGAGCTTGGTTCAATCAAATTATTGACTCCGCAAGGAAAATAATGGGTTGATTTTAATAACAGACCAAGAATAGATGTACCCGAATAAGTGGGCACGGCACGTGGACTAAATGTCGTGATCGTCTACTTTTAACTTTTCCTTGCCTGGAACTATGAAAAAATAACTCGATAAACAAACTCTAAATAATTACTTTTTTAATTGGGTGTATTTTATCAAAACTTTTCGAACACAATGATTATATCAACACACGACTTACAATAATACTAATACTATGAAAATCCCAACATTCAATTCCCCATTCGGCAATTTACCAATAATTAATCTTCGACCATACCCGGAATGAAACTCGAGACACCTAACTCAGTTGGCTCACGCGCTACCGACAGTCGTGGTAAGATGTTGAACTCATACCAGTGGATTCGGCCAGGGTTCATCTGGTAACTAACGGCGACAAAGTGTAATGAGAGTAATGTGGGGAGCTGGTTTATTCACCCGAAAGTATATTATGGTTGCACATAAAAAATATTTTTAAATATACTTAACATTGCCTCAACAATTGCGGGGGAAAAACACCAACCTATGTTTCTATATGAATGTAAAATTGACTAAACGTTATACGTGTATCCAATGTTAACAAATTTTGTGTGAACTTGATGAACTGACATAACACTTTGTTGTGCCTCACTGTTCAGTCGGCCCTTGTATATTTCCTCCGCACTTGCACCGGATAGACAGACAGACAGACAAAAGGCATGCTCTGATGCTTCCTGAAGGGGCCTTTATTTCACTCACGTTTTCCCTAACCAATGGGAAGCTCAGTTGTCAACGTTAACAATGCAGTAAGTGGTCTTCAGTACCAGAGGCAGTGTGTAAAAACAATTTCCAACCTCGAAACGCCTCCACACATAAAGGGGAGGTGCTAATGACCCATATATTTTTTCAGAAATAAATTTAAATTATCCTTATAATTTCCTTATCATAATATATCCATATAGAATCAAATGAAAAGACATTTCTAGCATGACAATTTTTTCATGTTTTACTTTAAATATTTCAAGAGGTTTAATAATATGTTCTAATTTTTTTAAATCTCATATAAAAGATATTCATTTCAGACTTCTAAATAATGTTAATGAATCTTAATATGTACATCCACACATAATACCGTTGCACCTACTCTTAGCAACTTTCCTCATCCCTAAGACATTATCTTTATTATTTAAATAGGTAAATGAGCTGATAGTTAAAAATAAAAACTAGGCTTTAGATGTAACACTAGCGACCCTTGTGTAAATATAATATAGTACTGCTGATATTAGCACCAATGAATTCCCTGACTGATAACATTTGGAAATCTGAGCTAATGTCCTCTTGGAAAGTCAAAACAGAGTTATTTTATAATTAATATAATATGGTAGGGATGAGTTAGGGAATAATATCTAAGAAAGTGTTCACATATTCGCCCAATTAGTTTTATATGACTTGTGAACACCATTTTCAGTTCGATACACTAAAATCCATTCCACAACCTACTCATTGTCAGGCCCCGGGCTTATGTGGGTGGCTCCCAGGACATAAATATCTCAGACGCCTCGCCCCCTCTACCCTTGTAATTTTATAAGCTTGTCTAACTATTAATATTATGTAAACTATGTTTTATAATTTTAAAATGCACACTGATTAGCTAACCTTTCAGTTATTTTGATTATTTATGTATTACTACACGCTATATTTAGGGCCATAGTAAATAAAAACAACATATTTTATTTGTTTGTTTTATAAGTCTTATTTATTTTTTAACATCTCTATGTACATTTACATAAACACATACACACAATAGAAAAAACTGCAAATACCAGCCCCGCAGGGCTCTCGTACGGTGAGCGCTACAGACGTTGTGAGCACTTAGAAGTAGTCGATGAGGTTGGAATTGTTCAATTTCTACACTTTTCTTAATAGTTCAACTTCACCGTTATGTTTTTGAGCAGCATGCTTTTTGAACTTGGTACCACTTAATTCCTACTCATATTTAAAGACTAAAACTAGGAGACGATCAGTGGCGGATTTAAAAATTTTGCGCCCCTATGCATGATTATAATATGCACCCCACAGCACAATAATATAATATGCGCCCCACCACCCCCTAAAATAGTTTGTTTTTGGTAAGGGCTTTAGGAAATTCCTTGTGTTGGGGGTGGGGGAGAGGTTAGTATTCGAGAAAAGATTCATACGAAAGATAATCAGGCGTTTTTAACTATTGTCAAGAGCTTTAGGAAGTTTCGAAGGAAGAAATGTTGAGGAGGATAGGGGGTGCGGAAGTTAGTATTCGAGAAAAGATTTCTATGAAAGATAATCAGGCATGTACTGTACATGCCCTACAGTAGCTTGGGTTAACATTAGAGATGGGCGAAACCGTGATTTTACGATATCAGTGAATACAGTGACTGTGATTTTCAAATATCGGTGATTTCTACCAGTGATTTTTCACTGTGACCTGTGTTCACATTGTTTTGATGGACCGATATTTTTTCACTTTCCAACCACGGTGAAGTATTTAGTAGTATTTAGCTACTGTCCGAGTATCGAGTATCGAGTATGGAGTATGGAGTATTTATGAGTATTGAGTATTGGATATTTAGTATTTACTCGAATAGTCCCATGAGTATCGGTTGGAAAGAAAACTAATTACTCGGGTGTTTGGCGGCTTTCAATGGAATTCGATACTTAAAGGCCTAACATAAGCTCTTCCTGTAGGCACTGACATTGACAATCGGCATACAGCTACCTAATCTTTCAAGGTTTCATCTGGGTTTCATGTTGCCTGACTAATGTACAGTCAATACAAAAGTATGCATTTTAAGATGTTTCATACAGTTGATAAGAAAAGAAAGCATAACATACTGTTTTTGAAAAATGAGCTCTACGAAATCAAGTGTTTTAAATAGAAATAGTACGTAAAACATGCCAGTCAATAAGGTCGATTCTCAATTATCTGGTAGAAAATAAAAGAATAACAAGGGCCGCGAAGCGAGTATTTACTCGAGTGTCTTGAAGAAGCAATAATAGCTCCGTGGCTCGAATAACTGTTTCAATCTGATGCGAGTATGGAGTATTTCCAATCACTGATATCTCAATCACCGATACTTTTGAGATCGAGTAACTGGGAGTATCGGTGATCAAATGGTATCGGTGAAAAAATCACAGTCAGTGATATATCGCCCATCTCTAGTTAACATTATGAAGAAGGGGACTGACGTCAGTTACAAAGCGAGTCACTTAAAACATACATAGAATCACTGAAAAGAGGTTATTTAAGAAACACTTGAGAGCGAGCGTGGGAATGAAACGTCAACATTGAGGATGAAACCAGGGGTGTCACGCTGGGGGGATGGGGTGTTGGGTGGTGTCACCCCCCAATGTTGGTTTAAAGCTTGAAAGCTGAGAATTTTGTGAGATTTGAGACCTGGAGTTGGGGAAATTCTAGGCTTATTCTGTAATCCATTAGGCCTACTTTATATTATGTAAGTCTTTAACCATGGACTTGTATAGAAGAATTTAAAATTTCCCAAATATTGATCCCTACTCTACAAACTATCCCAACTTTAAAAATCATCATACATTGAAGGGAGATTCCTTCTGTAGTAGAGTGTAGAAATCTTAGTTAATCAAGTAGTTAAGAAGCGCCGTTGTCAATAGACAGAAAGTATATGCCAAATGCGGTATGGAAACGAATCGCAAGCTTAGTACGCACTTGGAAACATTGTTGGTAAACTGTTGCCCAATTTTCCCCCAACTTTTGTCCAAATGTTACCCAGCTGTTGGCCAACATGGGAAACAAATTGTTGGCAAACATTAAAGAAACACTGTTTCGCGTCTAGACTACAATGACGAAACATTTGTTTCCCGTACAGAGTTCAGTTGAGTGAAAGATGTATGTTGAAGATGCTGCTATGGCTTGTGCTTAGTATGTAGCTATGTTCAAGAAGACAGAGAAGAATAAAACGGGTGTGGGCCTGTAAAGTGCTTCAACATGGCTCGTACTATGCAAGTAATCTTCTGATAGAACTGAAGTTCGAGGACGGCAGTTGCTTTAGGAACTTCGCTCACATGTCTCCTACAGATTTTGAAGTTATTTTACAAATGGATGGTCCTGGGATAGTGAAATCAAACACACACAATTTAGATCAGCAATCTCACCTACTAGCCCACGTTGCTTGTCGGAAATGTTAGACAACATTGTTGAATAACCCATACAAAATGGATCAGGGGAAACACAAAGGCAACTAGAACAAATGTTGCCCAACTGTTTCTAAAACAAGAGCAACATGTTGGCAAACATTCTTTCCGGGGAAAAGTTTCCTAGTGCGTCTTAAGCTTAAGGGAACGTGAACTGCCCAGTAGAAAAATTTCACACATCCACCAATGCTTGAAGTGGCAGCTTTGTCAGTCAATGTTTTGTTTATTGTTTATTGTTTTTAGTTGTGACTTATGTGGCTGCTAGACTGTCACAGTTTTATTTCTCAAATTATCATGTGTTGGACAGCCAATGCCTCAATTAGGGCTTTATTAAATTTGTAAGGTATAAAATATGCAGTGAGTGTTATGTAATATTTTATTGTTTTCTTATCGAAAGCTCTGACTGATAAAATGAGGACATTCATGTTAGTGTTAGTGTTTGACTTCTGAAATATAAACTATTTTTTCTAACAAGTATCCATACTAGTTTGAATTGAGCTGATGTATCTTATTTGATTATTTATTAAAATAGGGTTTCATGAAACCAATTTAAATAGGCTCAAAGCAACTATGAATGAAGAGGAGTAACTTAGGGCTTTGTTACATTGTTACAACTCTTATAATTTTTCATTTGATTAAGTAGACTACATTAAACAAAATATAAGTTTCTTTATTTATCCTTTAACATATTTTTCAAATTTGGGGTACATTTTTAAATTCGTCATTTACTGTTCAATTTGCATGAAATTTCGTATAACCATGTTGTTTAGAGTGCTGATTTCGAATTTGTCATCAGTTATTTCATAAAATGTCAGGGAATCCCGTTCACCCTCACGAGCTAAATTAAAATATGTTTTGAATAGTTTATTCACGTACCAGTATTAACATTTTAGGGCATTTTAGGGTTATGAAGCAGGACATTGGTAGACAGGTATCAAAATACTGTAGAAATATCGATAAATTCAATTTTTTTAATTGCTTATTTTACAGCTGAAAATGTTTTAAACAAACATGGCCCAATTGCTAAGTTTGTAAAGTAACGAGTGAGCTTTACATCTCAGAAAGCTTGGTTAAATATTGCTTCCAAGTGTGTTATAATAAAGCAGCGGTTTCCAACCTGGGGGTCGCAGCGTGTTTTGGGTGGGGTTTTAGCTTTATATTTTCTTTCTCAAGGATTTTAATGATTATAGGAAGATGCGAAATTCTAATAGAAATGCAAATTGTTTAAGTGCTAAATTGCTTAGGTTCCTTTTGGCTAATCCATTCTGATAGCTTCTTGCTGACTTGGTTTACTGTGGCAGCCTTGTAATGCTGCTAGCATAAAATAAAATCTCCCCCCCCTCCCTCACTCCCCGGATTGTTGATGCTCTTTTACCACATATTATAATCAATTTATAATAATTAAAACAAGCATTAGTGGACATGCGGGTTTAATGTCACCCTCTTTTGGTTTGGTTTGTTAGTGAAGGTGAAGTAAGGATTTTAATTTTGGCCAGGGGTAGTTTATCCTAATATTCCTACATGCAAATAAGGGTACATGCCCTCTAAACTTTACCTATCCCACTGGTGTAGTTAAATATAGATAGCCGGGCTGGTAGTAAGACACAGTGAAACAAAAACTTTTAAAACTAGGATTTGAACACTTTTAAGTTATCAAAGGGTCGGGATGGTGGCAGATAGAAAAGTTGTGTTCATAACTACAAAATGTTGGAAACCGCTGTAATAAAGAAAATTAAATTTTTTAATCTAAAATACACGATATTAACGATATAGCTGCAAATTTGAATACATATATCTAGCTCAAATCCAGGTAAACTGAAATAAATAATAATTCAAGTTATTTTCTTATGCACTGAAAAATCCTGTGCCCCCCCCTCCCCCTCCTCCCTGTTCTCAACATTGCCCATTACTCTTGCACTTTCCTTTACCACTTGGGATTTAATTTCGAAATGTTCAGAGTTGGGGAAAACACTGGTTCATCCCCACCCCCCCACCCCGCTAAGATATTTCGTACAACGCCCCTGGGTGAAACACCAAGGCAAGAAGAAGAGAATTAAAGTAACCAGGGGTTAGTTTGCAAATCATTACACTTGAATGCATGGATTCAAGAAATCGACTGTGATTTATGCATTTCGAATTTTTACAAGAAGAATAACCGCAACAAAAATAATATTGTAATTTTGTCATTTTTCAATTCTTGTGTAAATTAATTAAATATTTTTCCTCTTAAAAATATGGTCCTCTCCTGCGCCTCCTAAAGTCTTACGCCCTAGGCGTTTGCCCAGTCTGCCCAGCTATAAACCGGGGTCCGCTCATTGTAGGTGATTTTGTGCTGTGTATTATATTTAAAGTTATCCCAATATAGTAATAATGATATTTATAATAATTATAAACAGAATAGTAGACAATTATTGACAGAAACCAAAGTTAATATTAATTGCCATAAATTTTGTGTACACGATAAGTTTCGAATGGAAAAATTGTCCCTATCTCAAGTTGATGAGATCTGGCAACTGCACGTTTTATTAGACCTATATTGCAAATTGATAACCATTAATTGACAACCATTTTGTAACCTATAATATTCCTTTTTATTATGTCTAAGGACTTGAACTTCCAAAAATAAGCATTTTCTGGGATTGAATTTAAACCAAAATAAATTTTGTTTGTGACATTTAAAAAATAATAATTAAGTTCTTAATATTGATAATTGAATATTGTTTCCAAATTTTAAATTGTTTTAAAAATAAGCATTTATTTTTATTGCCTAAGATTATTATTATTATTATTATTAGCACCGCGTCTTACAGTTTAACGTGGAATCCGAACCACGGTGGAGGCCTGGCATTCCCCACATTCACAAGATGTCTTGTCAAAGGTGAAGGAAGGGTTTGGTAATCAGATAAATCTTTGCTGGGACCGAGGATTGAACCCCGGCCGCCAGCATAGAAGTCTGACACCTTACCCCTAGACCACCAGGTCACCTTATTGCCTAAGAATTATAATGTTATCTTAGAGACGTAATTTAACGGAATTCCACAGGCAAGCTATTTTCTTGAATCCAAAGGTGATGGATGGATGCCTGACCGGACTTGAGCCGAGCTTTGTAATGTAATGCTCGTCACTAGGACAGGAATGCGGCAAATGTTCACTTCAAATGCTCAGTTCGACAGTGCTCTGATTTTCTTTAATCTATAGGCGAAATGCCAGATTTGAAAGTTAAAATATGGGTTATACATGTATATAAAATATTTAATACCCTATTATTACCTTATCTTGTCCTACTGCTTTGCGACCAATTTCCTTTCTCTCTTCTGATATATGCCAGTAAACATGTAATTTTTCGTTTGCACTCTTTCGAGTGGTTTCCATTTCTTCAGCCAGTTGCTGCCAGACATCGTGTTTTTAAAATTTGTCATAATGTTGTGGGTCATGACATTTGACAATCTCACAAAATATATATCTTTTAATCTATTGTTAAATAACAACGTTTTTTCTTCGTTACACTCCATTGTGAGCAAACACTTTCTGCCAATCGTCAGTAGCACAATGCGTATTCATTTCAGTAGAAACTAACTTAAAGGGCTTAGAAAAAAAGAAAAAAAAAGATAGTCGGGTGAAGCACGTGTGGTCGCATCGAGCGTTCAAGATCGTTGCTTGCTACACAACTACACTGACTAACGAATCCTCGTGTTATATTACAATGTTCTCTTCTCTTTGGATACAAATTAGTCTCCAGTCGCCACTTTAAGATTATTATTATTATTATTATTATTATTATTATTATTATTATTAGCACCGCGTCTTACTACCCGTTCGGGTTATACGCACTTACGCTAATGTGTAATGGTAGGGTGATTGTGAGATGAAATGAAGGACCTACAGTTTAACGTGGAATCCGAACCACGGTGGAGACCTGGCATTCCTCACATTCACAAGATGTCTTGTCAGAGGTGTTTAAGATTACATACATTATTTTCAACAAATGACATAAAAATGTTCTTTTATTTATTTACTGTTCACCTTTGTACCGTACAAAGGGCGTTATAAATATTGAGCTAATGTTTGAGTGTATTGCTAAGTGTTTTCCATATGTATTGTCGACGTCCTGTAAGGTAACCATATTAAAGCCATTGTTGTTCGGTGTTACGGTATTATATAACTATACGAGGTAGATTAAGGGCCGTTCCTATAGACGTTACCGGGCAGTCCCCTGGAAGTCAACCGGTCAACTCAAAGGTTGTTCTGCGTATTATACTTTTGGTAGATTTTTATTTTAAATCGTGCTCACAACAAAAATAAAATAATTTAATATTTGAAACAGTTACGCTTACTTTATTATTAACAAACAAATACTATCAATTTTAAGTAATAATAATATTAATAATAGCACCGCGTCTTACTACCCGTTCAGGTTATACGCTTTAAGTACTAATTACACTAATGGATTAGGAATTGGGAAGGTTGAATTAGAGAAAGTGAACCCGCATTTGCGTGGAAAACCATTTAGGAAAAGCCACCCCCAGTTCACCCGACCGAGATTCTAACCTCGATCTCCCCGTCCTCAGCAGTCGGGCTCAATACGACTAGCGCGTTAGCCAACTACGCCACCGAGGCGGGTATCAATTTTAAGTCAAATTAAGAAATGTTATAAGTATAAATTATATCAAACAAAATTTATAGGTACTAACAACATTTCTGAATTTGACTTAAAAATTATAGTATTTGTAACTTTAGGGTTGATAATTTGGCGCATGCAATTCCCACAGCATTCGCCATTCAAATCATCAAGGTCAAGTGTCCACCTAGGAATTTGGACACATTTTTTCTTATGTTGTATCTTATTTACAAGAAACAAGGATTACCTGAAAAGGCGTCTTTTGAGGCTTCAGTTTAATAAATTTTCCCTGTGCTTGGACTTCCCCTCCGTACTAGGGGGCATCGAGTACCTACCAGACCCGTCAGTTTGCTCCCCCTGGTGAAAAATCTTGCGGACGCCCTTGGCTTATAATAATTATCTTATTGTACAACTCAGAACAATAACAGGTACATAATGGCATTGTGTTTAGTAATTTTAACTATTTAATGAATTCTCCTTGTTCTTGGAAAATATTTGATTTTTATCTAAATACTTCGTTAATAATGTTAGTCAAACTGGAAATTACATCTTTTCGCTGTACTTTTATTAGTTACAATGAGGTGAAGGTCATCAAGGTCACTACTCACAACTCAAACATGACTGTTGTGATTGCTATTGCCTGGAGCATCTGGCAACGCCGCAAAGCCGGCGATATACACACGTGTCTTCTGAAGTGTGAACTCTTCATTTTGTTCAATTTGTTGACCGATTTTAAAGACACAACATCAATGTTGTTTGTGTTCCATTTAGAATCTGAGTTAAATCTAAATCTTGTCCAGTGTATGTTGAAGTCTTAATTGTTTATTGTTTCAGTCACTATTAAAGATGTGTTTAACTAAAAAATACGACGGATGTTGTCTTGTTTTGGAGGATGGAACAGTTTTACCTGGCGAATCTTTCGGTGCTAATGTGCAAGCAGATGGTGAAATAGGTGAGTTTTTTCCCCTCAATTTGTGAAAATGTCCTTGAACTTAATAATCATTAACAGGCCTAAGAGCCTACAGTTGTCAACAAAAACAAACATACTTTTAGACCTATTTACATAATTTATTTATTTCTACAACACAATTCGGGTCAAATTCAATTGCGTGAGCTTGTTTTGACTTTTACTATTGAGGGTGACCACCTGATGACTTCCTGGTTCTATTCCAGCTCTGGAGCAGTCCAGAAAATATGTTTTAAATATCTACTCTCTTAAAGTTGCATTAAAACTTACAAAGGGATGGTTTTAGTTAATTATTATGCTTAATGTTTTGAATAGTTGTGACTAATAAAATGTAAATCTCAGAAGAAAAAAACATACCGTAACTTAAAAATTAGCTAGATTTAGTATGTTTTGACAAATTATTTTTGACTTTTTTAAATTTAAAAGTGATAAAAAATTATGGGGTGACCTGGTGGTCTAGGGTTAAGGTGTCGGACTTCTGTGCCTGTGCTGGGGTCCGGTGTTCAATCCTCGGTTCCGGCACAGATTTATCTGATTGCCAAACCCTTCTTCACCTCTGACAAAACGTGTATTAATCACAACTTGTGGAATGCCAGGTCTCCATCGTGGTTCGGATTTCACTTTATAAACTGTAGGTCCTCCATTTCATCTCACAATCACCCTATCAATACACATTAGCGGAAGTGCGTATAACCCGAACGGGTAGTAAGACGTGGTAATAATAATAATAATAATAATAATGCTAAAAACTATGTGACTATAACTTATAGACATCTGTTTTATATAGGCTGGACACATTTATACAATAAAGCTTGCACAAACTGTTAAAACCTCTTATTTTAAATCCTGAACAAAAGTTTTACATTCATCAAATTCATAAGCCAAATATAAGTTAGGCCTACTTAAAAAAATCTGGCTGGTATATTTTGTGAAACCAGATTCTCGATTAAAGTTCAGCTTAGGCTTATTCAAATATTAATTTTGCCAAATTTATTTATACTTTATTTCAGCTGGCACATTTTCACAAAATTTGTGAGAAATTATTTTCACTGCCATTACCAAGAGTTTTTTTTTTAAAGCTAACAGTAGTCAAGTTTAAATAAACTAAAAAATTTGCTAGGTTTAAGTATTTTATTTTTACTAATAGGGCTATATTCCTCAAATGTTACAGAAAGTGATACACATTAAAACTTTCTTTAAAATGTGAAAATGTTTAAAGGTTTAAAAAACTGCACTATAACTTAGGCCTGTACATAGAAAAAAAGCACATGTTCATCTTTTATTAAAGCTTCCCTCTTTTCAATACATGCAATTTAAACCTATACCGGTACCTATTGCTAGCAAAGCTTGTAATTTGTCATTTTTCTTACAAGCCTTCATATATTTTCCCAGGTCATTGAACTGTCACTTGACATAAACTTGTTAATTTATAGTTAGAGCGGTTGAAGACTGGCAAGTCTTGTTATCACACATGAATTCAAGGCTTCATGTTTCTCAAACTGTTACATTTACAGCAATAACCCAACAAAAATATGTTGCCTGCTTAGTAGGCTTACAGCATCACATTAACTTCATTAAAAATTAATTAGCTCTACATAACTTACCTAATATAGCTTACCCTGGTATTTTAATTAAAACAAATCCAAGATAATTTTTCAAGCTAAACCATAAAATGAAATAAAAGAAATGAGACTTAGAAGTTTTTTAATTAAGAGAAATTTTGTGAAGCCTATTAGCAAAAATGGCCTTCATATAAATCAATGTTTCTAGGAAGGACTACAATTTATTTGAATGAAAATTAACAAATTTTACAGTAATCATCTTAAACATGAATACATTAAAATAAATATGTGGGTCCTACAGCGTACTTGTTCATTTATTATTATTTGCACTGTGCAGGCTATGTTCAAAGAGATAATTAAGTTCAGAACAAAGGCATGTGAGTAGCTGAAATATGCCTAATATTCCCTTCATATCTTATTTGGCTATATTTGCCTCAAGGTGATTTGTGTTTAAATATCAGATGTAAATTTACATTGGAGTCTTAATTAACATACTAGCTAGCTAACTCTCTGGCCTCAAGGAACTCAAACCGAGTCATAATGTGTTTGTTTACTTATCTAAGGGTCCTGGGTTTGATTTGTGGCATGGCCGAAAAATTTATTGGTGATGAAAGGTGGGTTTACCCTTTTCACAGTGATAAATTAACAGCTGGAAGCTGGATGTTGTGTATGTTTTAGATTTTAAAGTTAATAAGTCATATGCTCATATAATTAGTTGTTTCAGAAAGTGAACATTAAATACCTTTAAATAAATTAAATGAACAGGAATTCGAAAGTCTATGGTTTCTAAAATATGAGCTTGCTACCATTAAAACCTCTACTGATACACTTTCATCCACTCCCTATAGTGACACCCAACCTTCTTCAAGTCCATTTTCACATTTGAATTGGAATATTAGTGAACAAAATACAAGTAGCCTATAGTTGTATCTTGGGAAACAGCACATAGGCATACAGTATAATCCAAACAAAATATTAATCTCCATACTGTAAACATACAAAATGTCTTTGAATCTATTTATAGGCCGGCTGGCCGGCTCAAGGGGCCACCAAACAGCACCAACCAAACCTAACTTAACCTGGGGTAAAAATGTAGCATATTTGCCTATCACAAAATTAACATTTTATTACATGCTACATTTATAATAATTTATAAAAAATTGTCATCAAGTTATAACTACAATAGGCTACTAAAACTTGAATTGTGCCGGCTGTTGTAGAGACAGCACTAGTTTTTACTTCTTTTTTTTACATCGAACGTAACCCTTGTTAATACATTTTTAATTTTACATGATGAATAACAAATTATTATCACAATAATCTTATGTAGGCTATTTAAGGGGAAATATCCAGAACAAAATAGTTAGATTGCATGGCTCAAAGAGGAATCAAATGATTTGGACTGCACCCCTGCCTGACATAAACCACACCAAACAAATGACTTGATTTGTGCACTGTAAGTTGAAAAAAGACCCATGCATACAAGAGTCGTCCTAAGTGACAACTCAACAGGAGCCTTAACTGACACTCTTTGAATCAACTGGGAGTTATGAAGATATTGTGTAATATGTGTGGACAAGGATATGATAATGGTGTGAACATGTTTGTATAAAGACCATGAGCCTTAAGGTGGGAGGGAAGGGGTTATGAGAAAGGGTCTTTGGTTTTGCACTTTTTATATGAAAACTTTTTTTGGTAAAAAAAAACACTCTAATATTGCTTTATTACAAACATAAGAGTTTAAATTCTTCGCATGGTAGATAACCTCAACATTTCTCGAATATCTGTCAAGGATGTCCTGGAATGTAAATACAAGGTTTTTATCTATTTAAAAAGTTTGTGATTTAATTTCACTATTTTCATGACATATACAAAACAACTGTTGATATCACCAAGCGAAGAAAATCAAATTCTTTGATTGTACTGAAGCAATACTTTATTTATTTTAGCCAAAAAAAAGTTTTGCAATAATAACTGGAAAAATAATTGCCTTTTCTCGCATTCCCTACAGCCCCGCCTTAAAATAAAACCGAGGACAATTTTTGTATCATGTAGTACCCACTCTTAATTTATTGGTAAAAGATGCTGCTTTTCTTCTATTGAAGATGTGGCCTTTTTCAGCATTGTGCAATAAGTGTATGAATAGTTGGCCTGTATTCTTGGAAACACGTGTCAGGGTAAAATATTGATCCTTTAACTCCTTTTCATTACCAGGTTTGTGAACTTTACTATGCTTTGTATGAGCTATCAGCTGATCTGAGGATTTATGGATTTGGTATGGATACTCCATTAAGTTTGGTCATAAAGATAAAGAGTTTTAAGTTTGTATGTTTTATTAATTGTTTGGCATGCAATTCTCACTAGCATTAACATGGTCAGGAAAATACTTCAAAGAGAAAACATGAACGTTTCAAAAGCAGTTCAGTTAATTGTACAAAATAAAAAAATTCTTGGAATAAATGTGGTCAGACAACAGTTTTAAAGAGACAGTAAAGTTGACTCAAAGGAAATGGTCGAAACAATTGTAATTGAGACAAAGTGTCCAATAGAATCACATTTGTGTCCTAGAAAAATAGAAGTCAATTTGACTATGAACCACAAGCCAAACTGTGGATCCTAAAAAGGTATTCAAAAACAACTTTTCCCTTCCTATGTATTGGACCGTACCACCAAGTCACTAAATGAATGACTAGTTACACTTAACACACATGATGACATATTCAGTTTTAAGTATAAAATTATAAGTCAGGAAAAGGATGAACTGTTACAAAAGTGTACAAATTTACAGTTAGCACTAACTGATCAAAGCCACTGTGACGTTGATGGAATGCAACTATGTCAAGAACTTTTAGTGCTAATTTATTTATTATCTGATAAAGATATAAATGGCCCATTAGACATATTAAAGTTTATCACTACCAAAAGTCTTGGTGTAAACTTTCCAAATAGAACAGTGACACTCCGAATCCTACTCACCCTGCCAGTGACCGTTGCTTCAGGAAAAAGGACCTTCTTAATATTAAAACCCGTTAAGAAATATTTGAGATCCACCATATCATTGGGATGTCTATTAGGACTGGCATTTATGTCATTTGAATCTGATTTCCTTCAAGAGATTGAAATAAAGTTGATCATTAAATCCTTTGCAGAAAAGAAGGCCCACAAATTGCTGTTTTGATTTATAAAATGTCTATAGACTTTTTTTTTTATATTCATTAGGCTTACTGTTTCCAGCCTATGGCCTGTATCACTTTTCTAAACAAAAGCCATATATTTACCATTAGCAGCTTGCTAGGCCTGTTTTAGCTGTGTATGCCTTATAATCTAACTAAAGACTAGGACAGACACAACATCCAGTCCCCAGATATTAATTCATCACTGTGGAAGGGTAAATCTACATTTCACTAGGCTAATGATAAATTTTTGGTCCATGCCGGGAATTGAACCCGGGCCCCTTATCTCATTAGACAGACATGTTATTGACTGAACTAAGGTGTCAGATTATGTTTATATAATCTACACTATTTATACATCTATAAATGTAACACGTAGTTTTCAATAAAAGTTAATTATGTAATAGGCGATTATGATACTGTAGACATTCTTAGAAAGATGTAAAATGTGCCCAGGCTATGTTAGTCTATAATAATGTTTTGGTATTATATTCCTATCATGCCTAGAGGTTATGTTAGCTTTAGGGATTGTGGTGCTCGGGGATTATTTTCTGTTAGGTTTGGGGGTTATTTTATTATCATGCCAGGGCTATGTTAGGTTTGAAGTTGGCTAGATTTGGGGATTATTTTCGTATTATCCTCCGGACACATAGGGGGATACAAAAATCAATCCTGATTTGACTCAAAATTTGTCTTGGGCCACCCCTGGTTAGATCACTGCTTGAATAATCTGGTTCTAAGGATGACTTTTAAATTCCTGTGCAGATGCCAATTTTACTACATTTACTTCATTATAATATCATATGTTTGTTTAAATACTTTGATTTAATCATTTAGTTGCATGCATTTATTTTGTACTGTTTTATTGTTGAAATTATAAACCAAGGATTACATTACAACAAACACAAGTTTATTTAACTCTACTAGATTTGAGAAATTGGCCCTATAGAGGTTATTTTTTTAAAGAAGTTTTTCCCCAAAGTGTGCTAAATTTGCCTAACTAATTTATTTGATTGAATAGTGTTTCAGACTGGTATGGTTGGCTACCCTGAGTCGCTAACTGACCCGTCATACCATGCTCAGATTCTTGTATTGACATACCCTCTTATTGGAAACTATGGGGTTCCAGGTGACGATAAGGACGAGAATGGATTACTGAAGTAAAATTGTATTTATTTTGCTGTTTAATTCATATATTAAACACAACAATTATTAATAAGTTAATGTAAATAGAAGAAATAGTGAATTGAGAATAAGACTTCGAGTTGAATGCCTTAAGACTATGATCTCATTGAAAAGTATTTATATTAAGCTAAATTATTGTTAATCTTGATTTTTCTTCCTATTACTTTTGACACATATGATTATTAAAGGCTTAATTTAAGGGATAGGCAGGTGATTTAGAAGAATTCACCCACATTAGTTTGAAGAGAGGTTGGGAACACCACAGTGATAAGTCAAATGAAAAAAATCATTCCCATTGCACTCAACTTCAATCTCACTGGCAATACAGTCTAATATACAAGCAGTTACCTGGCAGTCTAGAGGTAAGGTGTCGGATTTCTGTGCTAGGGGTCCGGGATTCAATCCTCGGTCCCGGCACAAATTTATCATATTGACAAACCCTTCCTTCACCTCTGACAAGACGTGTATTAATCACAACTTGTGAGTGTGTGTGGAATACCAGGCCTCCACCATGGTTCAGATCCCACGTTAAACTGTAGGTCCTTCATTTCATCTCACAATCACCCTAACATTACATATTAGCATAAGTGCGTACAACCAAAACAGGTAGTAAGACATGGTGATTAATAATAATAATAATAATAATAATAATATTAAAACAATAATAAAACATAACAATAAAATAAAAAATATATAATAAATTATATATTCATTATTATAAATAAAATTATTATTATTATTATTATTATTATTATTATTATTATTATTATTATTATTATTACTACTACTATATACAAGCACATTTGGCTTCATGACCACCAGTGCAGGTGATAATATTGAAATGGTTATATATCATATAATTTCATATTTGACAATTATTATAGGCTAAACTCATCTATAATTAATAATATAATAAGCTAGAGCTTATGTAAACACTAGTTAAAAATTTATTTAATAAACCATATGATTGAATTTAATTTAAAGTCTGAGCTTATATTTATATTGCAAATTATAAAGTTACAAATCATAGGATAGCTCTCGTTTCATTAAAAATCATACTATTAAGAAATTCAATGTTTGTAAAACATTAAATGGTTATCGGCAGTGCCAAATTTAAAAGGGGACGATCACGTTAGGCCCCCCACAGATAGGGATCCCCTCTCCCCCAAACCCTAACAATATGTCTTTCTGTTTTTTGCCAACAATAATGTTCTTCTTGCTTGAAATAATTTGCCCACAGTTGAAAGATTTACCAGGAAATTCCCTGTTGATCATTCAATTATAAAACGGTTGACTAGTTTTTTTTTTACCTTTCCTCGGACAGTTTATGATGTAATTTACATGGGTCTATGGGGGGTCTCCACACTATCTCCCGCCCGAGCCCCCCACATATGTAAATTCGGCACAAGCTATTGGTATATTAATATAACCAAAGCACATACAAAGGTTGCATTGCATAATGTCATATCTAGCTGGTTTGAGTCCCGGCGCATATGGGCAGCCGGATTGGTGGTAGGGGAACACTGCGACACTCCAAGCCACTGGCGCCAGAAGAAAACCTTGTCAACATGGCTGAGAGAGCACGGAGTCCCCGGAATATTCGGGATAGATACACGCGCCCTCACAAAGAGGATCCGGGAGAAGGGTACACTTCTAGGACGTATTATGGTAACCAGTCCAGGGACTGGACTAGTTCCACCTCTAACCAACCTTAAGGACCCCAATAAAAGAAACTTGGTTGCCGAGGTTTCTACACAGGTATAAAGCCAGTTAAAATATGTTTTAAATCTTCTTTTTTTTTCAATTTTGATAAGGTCTATTGGGGGTGGGGGGTTACTTATCAGAGGGCCCATTACCAGATAATCCCTATTGATTTTTGATTTAAGATTTAGTCAGGAAAATCAGGATTTTTAGAGCAGGAAAAAGCCAAAGTGTATATAATATGGTTTAATCCAGAACCACCATAATTTTCTGGATTTTTATATTCAAAGCTAATATATTTGTTAAAATGAGTATTGATGAAAAGGAAAATGTGTATAGACAAATCATATTTGTATTTGTTGTAGGCAGGATTGCCAAATCTTACTTTAATAATTTCCCAACCATATAATATATATTTTAGTTTGAATCCCAGTAGGGCTGAAGTTTTGCTGTCCCAACATCTTGTGAAATATGAGTGACTCATTGTGCAAGAGCTCAGTGATAGTGTTGGGCTACCTATTATAGGTGGCCTATAAGCATGTATGGCCCCAGGTCACTAATAACTCCTAAATTGTACTAAGATTCTGATGATAAAAACATTAGCAAAAACCTTATTTTCAATTGTAGGGAAAATCTGAAGGTCTTCTTGTTCAAGGGACAGTCATTTAGGGTGTAATTTCTTCATAGGTCCCTACTTATACTGTTTTAATGATTCACTAGGCCAGAAAAGTTGTAGGATCACAGTCAAAATACAATAAAACACATTTACAATAATTTTTGAGCCACATCAGGCCCCTTCTTCAGTGGAAGGGAGTAAAACATTGACTGGGAACTAAAATTACTTCCATGTGTTTTGTTGTATTTTAATTTGAACTTTGAGGCCTACATTTTTTTTTAAAATGTGTATACTTTTCCCTTCTATCCTCTATAACAATTTTTGGCACACCACTTACATACATACTGATCTATTCTAGGAGATATCTCTTCATTAACAAATTGTTGAATTCACAGAAGCCTGTCACATACAACTCAACTGGCTCTCCTCGAATCTGCGTGGTGGATTGCGGGTTGAAGTACAACCAGATCCGCTGCCTCCTGAAGCGTGGGGTGCGTGTAGATGTGGTGCCGTGGGACCACCCCTTGAACATAGACGAGTACGACGGTCTCTTCCTGAGTAATGGGCCCGGTGATCCGGCAAACTGCAGCACCACTGTCGACCACCTTAAGCGTGTCCTTGCTCATCACACCAAGAAAGCTGTGTTTGGAATATGCTTGGGTCATCAACTCCTAGCTGTTGCAGCCGGCTGCAATACTTTCAAAATGAAGTGAGTTTGTGGTCTACTTATGCTAAAAGTATAGATGGGTCGAGTTCACTATTTTACAAATCCAAATATTCATTTTACCTTCAAATCTCGAATTTAAATCTTAATCTTGGAAAAAATAATGGCCAAAAGAGGAAATAGAAATATAATAAAATAATCTAAATATAAATACAAACCAAATTTTAAAATTTTTGAAAGATATATTATAATGTTTAACATTTTGAAATTCCAAAATTTTACCTTCCTCCCAATCTCATTTAACCATTTTTCAATACAATTTTCTTTTATCAAGGTCTTGTCAAAAATAGCAAAAACCAATTTTTAAGTTGGTGTAGACAACATTGATGTTAACTTGTGTATGGTTACTATAGGTATGGAAACAGAGGGCACAATCAGCCATGCACACATCACACGACTGGTCGCTGCTACATGACCTCGCAAAACCATGGTTTTGCTGTCGATGTATCTAACCTTCCTGATGGGTGGCTACCATTATTCACAAACACTAATGATGACACTAATGAAGGTCTGATGCATTCTTCCCTACCTTATTTCAGGTAAGACTAATTATTAGCTAAACAATTAAAAATTATACCTTTTCTCTTTGGGTCAAAACTCTGTACAGTTGAAACAAGATAAAAGTATTTTACCTGGTATCTTAAATTTTCTTTTAATGTTCAGTACAATTTTTTAAAATAAAATCTAAATCCCTCAAAAATGAGGGTTGCGAAAAATAGAATTTAGAGGAAGTGTTCTTTTATTTGTATGGAGGTAGTGTAATTGTACAAACCACCTTGGAACTTCTGATCGGAATTTAAACCCCGATTTTCTAGTTGCTGTCAAATCAGATAAGATAGATAATGAGTTAAATGTGAGAAGAAATTTTATGAGAACCTAAGTTTGGTCAGAAACATCTTGCCTACTAATATCAATGTTCAAATGGTCTAAAGCGCGACTCTTGACACACTGAATTTCTAGTGAGGGAGAGATCTTGGTTCAAACTCTGTTCAGATGTACTGAGGGAGATTTTTTATAAAAAGTTTCCTTCTCTCCCTTCAAATGAATGTGGGTACATTTCCCCTAAATTCTACATTCCTCTTCCCAACTTCACTGGTGTTATTGAATGTGTATAGCATGTAATAAACAAAAAACTAAAGAAGAATAAATATTTCCCTTCTTCTCTTCCCTGTAAAATGATAATATAATGTATATTTATATTTGTTTAGTGTGCAGTTCCATCCAGAGCATATGGCTGGTCCCCAGGACCTGGAGATTCTATTTGACGTGTTTGTGACTCTGGTGAAGACGCCAAGCCTATCTGTTCAGAACCTCCTTACCTCCGCTCTGTCTTATGTTCCTCAGAGCCCTGTGGACATGCCTCCTCGTTATCCCCGCAAGGTGCTTATCCTGGGGTCAGGTGGGCTGTCTATTGGACAAGCTGGGGAATTTGATTACTCTGGGTCCCAGGTGAATTCACTTATTTTAAATCCTATTTTAGTTTCACATGTGTGTTCTATTTCATTAAAAAACTACACCTAGTTACAAGAATCAAACCTGAGAGCCTTGACTTGCCACATAAATGTTCTAGCTACTGAGCTATCATGGATCTGTTATGTGCTCAGGGCCATTCCGTCACTCATAGTTCAAGGCAAAGTCTATGATGGGCATGTGGCATTTTTTAGCTACTGGCTGCTATCATTGAAAACCAAAGCCACTCACAAAATATAATTTAGATTTTATTTGGAAAACTTACTATTTAAAATTAAATAAAAACATTATTTTTAGTTAAAATTTTTATTTTCTTTAATTAATTGCTATAGGCAAGCTAAAAAAATGTATTCTCCTGTTCACACCCACATCGGCAACCAAATCAGAGTTGTTGTCCCTTTTCCCAAACCAATTTATAAATACTCTCAACATCTACCCTTGCACTTATTTGAACCTAAAAATTGATTACTTTCTAATCAAATTGCCTTGAAATTCTAACTATGCAATAAAATTATTTTTTATTGGATCAAATGGAAATAAGTTTGGACTAATATTATTAATCTGAAAAATAAATGTAAGCTTAAATTGAAATATTATTTTTCAAATATAGCCCATCTTATTCACACGGAAAACTGTTAGTTCCCGGCCAAAAATTTCCCTAAGTAATTATGTAATTCCTGCACAGGTCTAATTTAAATATTAGTTTTCGCCAGCCATAGACAATCTAGCTGAAAGACTGGGACTTAGTGTGTTTAAGGCCAATGTCTATGTGAGTACTAATTTTTATTTATGACATGTCATTCCAGGCCATCAAAGCGCTTCAAGAAGAGAAGATCCAGACTGTGCTAATAAATCCAAACATTGCAACAGTACAGACTAGTAAAGGCTTGGCAGACAAGGTTTATTTTCTACCACTAGTACAGGAGTATGTGGAACAGGTGGGAATTATAAATACACAGGATATATCTGTAGTATTTTAAAGCATATCATAATGTGTTTAACAACAGCAAAGCACTACAAAATTTTGTGACTTTAAATTTTCTATCAGGTAATTATTTCTGAGAGACCGGACGGAGTTCTACTGACTTTCGGAGGGCAGACAGCATTGAACTGTGGAGTAAATCTTCAAAGGTCAGGCGTGTTTGAGAAGTATAATGTGAAAGTTCTCGGAACTCCATCCGTTCAATCATAGAGACCGAGGACAGAAAAGTGTTCGCGGAAAGGATACAGGAGATAGGAGAAAGAGTAGCACCCAGTGCTGCTGTTTATTCGGTGCAAGAGGTAAGTTTTTTAATGTATATTTTATCTTAAACTTACCTTGATTAAAAATAAATAAATAAAATACAGAAGAACCTCATCATTTCTTATGACCACCATCTTTTGTGTCAAACTTTATTTTTAACATCAACTTTGCTTCTGGTTTCAAAGCAAGAATTGAAAGCAATTCGCATCAACACCAACAAGAAATATTTATTTCAACAACAACAATAACAATTATAACATCATCAATAATAATATTAATGATATTATAATTATTTTTAATATCAATATTTTAAATGCTATGCCAAACAATAGTGATAAATGACCAAATAAGTCATTAAGGTGAACAAATATTTGAACATTCCAGTATTCAGGAATTAGTGTTGATTCTTTTTTTTTTAATAATACTGTCACGCCTTGGATCTACCTTACCTTCTTATTCTTTCACACTTCCTCTTTATCTTTATTATTGCTGACAAGGTTTTAGCCTTGAAATCTACACTCTAGCAATGTATCTCTATTTAACTCACTGGTTTACTTGCAATCCACCAAGCATGAGTAATATTTTTCTCACTAACCAATAAAAAAGCTCTCTTCCGTTTGTCCTCCTTTCATACCGACTGACTCTTCCACAAAATGCTAGTACAAAGGAGCAAGCAAGTTGTCTACTATCCAGCTTAAAAATGGTGGGTCACCACTAGCTCTCAAAAGAATAGTGTAAATAATTCTGCTTTTGGTGGTTTAACCACCTATGCCATGGCCAGATCGGCATTCATTTGGCATCAGCCCAATGCTACTTTATACATACTAATGCACATGCAAGATCCTCATCAATTTCCCTTAGATTAAGTAGTACTCAGTCATTACTAACCCATTTGTAGCAATTAAAAAAAGGTTGAAAAATTCTTAACTATAAGTACACTAGTATAATGCAGATTATTTCAACAGGCTTTGGAAGCAGCAGAGAAACTTGAATATCCCGTGATGGCTCGAGCAGCCTTCTCATTGGGGGGCCTTGGTTCAGGCTTTGCCAACAACAAGGATGAGCTTAGATGCCTAGCACAGCAAGCCTTAGCCCATTCTAGCCAGTTGATCATTGACAAATCTCTAAAAGGGTGGAAGGAAGTTGAATACGAGGTGGTCCGAGACGCTTATGACAACTGCATCACTGTGAGTCATTTCCCTCAACAAATTAAGACACTTATCAATAAATAATATATACATCATCAGCTCTGATATGGTTTAGAATTATAATGTACTTGGTTTTTTTTACAGTCACCTAATGTAAGTGGAGCAAATAGAGCCGGAATCACACTTATTGTGAGCTCTGATCATTTTACGTCTTGTTTTTGTTACATGAGGAAACTTTATATTTGATACAACCTAAATAGAATCCACCATCTAAAGGGTGGTGGTTATCTAGCATTTGAAGTAGGCTTAGACGTTTCTACCCAGAGCCGGCTCTACCAACGGTGCAACATGTAAATTTACACAGGGCAGCAAAAATATAGAAAATTGAAAATTATTATGAAAATAATTGCTTAAAAAACACTTTAATTTATTCTTTCCGTGTCAGAGCCTTTTTTCTTTCTCAACATACTCTAAAATAACGTAACACATGTTATTATTATTAGCACCACTTCTTACTTCCCGTCTGAGTTACACACAAACACACGTTAGGTCATAGTTCCATACTGACATGTTGGCAACACTGGTCACAGCCACTCGGCTGAAAATGTTCACTAGCTTCTAAGTGTGAATAACATTAAGGTGCGGGAGAAGGGAGCGCAAGTATTTTTACAGTCTTTATAGAATAGAAATTGTTTGACAAAAATAAATCAAATATTTCTCCATTAGCAACATAGAGTTTAGTTTTCTGCACATGCTAATATCAACAGATCTTGAATATCTGTCAAGGGTGTCCTGGAATTTTATCAAAACTTTTTAAATAAAGAGAAACAGTTTTGACAAAATTCCAGGACACCCTTGACAGAATTTAAGATTTGTTGATATTAGCATGTGCAGAAAACTAAACTCTTTGTTGCTACTGGAAAAATATTTTATCTATTTTGGTCAAAAAAAAATTATTTTGACTTTAAGTTGATTTTACATGGTTTCACAGTGATATTTTTTATTTTTGTTTTGCCTGTTCTACAGAAATACAGTTCTTCAGTAATTATTAAATGTACATTTGTTTATTAGCCTTTAAAACAAGTGTTAACATGCAAATAAATATTATGTAAAAAAAATCTATTATGCGCAGAGTATCCAAATGGAAATTGGACAAAGAACACCATATTCAAAAGACAAATAATAGTGGGCCTTTGCACAAATATCTACAAACTAAATCAGCGGATGTATAGATGATAAAGTAAGCTGACCTAATGACTCTAAAATTGATAAGTGTTGATTTGAGGATGGGTTGGGGCACAAGCCGCAAAAATTCCTAGGGCTGGCCCGATTTTTCCTAAATTATCATTCACTCTTCCTCCACAAATATGCGGGTATACTTTCTTTAAATTTAACCTTCCTAATTCTTAACAAATTTGTGTAATAAGTACATAGGCATATAATCTGAATGGGTAGTAAGACACGGTGATAAAAAAACCTTCAGAGCTAGAAGCTAAAGTGAGGTTGTAAGAACCACGAGGTTTCAAAGCTTCCCACCTTCATATGTGCATGACTGGTTGAGTTCAACAGGGGAAAACTTATGAAAATTTTGCTTGCTCCTCCATAAGTTTTCAGTATACCACCTATGAGTTGCTCGTGTGAGAGGTGGTGTTTCTCAAAAATGACCATTATAAAATCAAAGCTGTGTTTGACAATGAAGTAAGAAAGACTTAGTTCTCTGATGATCACATTTTTTGAGTAGGACTTTGCTATGAAAAGATTTGAAGATGTTATAGATGACTTTTAAAAGATGGTACCCTTTACAGAGAGAATGGCACTACACAATATTACTTTCCAATAACAGTTATAGAATTAACAGTAAAGTTGCTTCTTAATCACCAATTACATCCTTTAAATTTTGATTTCCTTACTATCAAAATCTCTCATTGTTTTGAAAATTTTTGACGCTAAAGTAATGTTTTCTTAAAGAAATTAACAATAATGTGATGTCAGATCATTCTGTCTTAATTTGTATGTTAATTGTACATTGTAGAACTCTCATTGGGGCTTATATGATGAAAACCCCTACTGTTGGGTAGCAATTGTAGAGTTTTCAAAAACAACTTATAATCTTGGTATCCATCCCTGGCTAGCTCAGCTTCTCTTATTGACCCGATTATCATATAAGGAAATCCCCACATATACAATAAATATATTTTGAACACTATTATATTAATTTATTATTAGAATGTATTCCTTTATACCTATTACTATAATAATTAACAATCTCAGCTTGTACAATCGACCCTTCTCTATGCTAGTCACCATAAACTATGTCATAATGAAATATGCGACGACAAGCAACAAGCACACAGTCTTGTCGTCTCACAGTGAACCCACCTTAACATATAATAAGGTGAATTGCATGGTTACATAAAGATCAAGTACAAGAGACACAATTTATTAAATGAATAGCAGGTTACATATACATTTTTTTTATCCCAATGTGGGTGTTGTGGTGCTTTTTCAATCCATATAATCTAGCATTAAGGATAAATAAAGAAGCTGGTTAATACATAAATATTAGGGACACTGCAGGTGGTTACATAATGCCTTGATTTGGCAGTCACTCTGCGACTGAACTTTATGAGACGAAACATGTATCAATGTCACACGCTATATCAAATATATCTGGATGATAATCCCTTTTATAAGAGGATATATAAAACTAGGCAAGACAACAAATAAACCTGGCAACATTGGCTCTACTAGCCAAACTATAGGCTTTTATAGGAGAATCAGGTCATAGTAATTTTCTAATTAGTTAAATAATGATCTCATTGACACATAGGATACCTCATATAGCTCGGAGTGGCTTATTTATAACAGTAATATACAAACTAGGCGACATTGTATACAAGTTACTAGCCTCTATACTATATGGTTCACTGACAACGAAAACATCATGTCCACTTAATGGGGCCACAGGCAATATCCCTTACTCTGAGGACTAATAGGTCCTAATTAGGACGAGGCAGTAATGATCATCAATCCCATAGTTTATTAGACAATAGTATGTAGTACAAAAGGTAAACATTAGATTATCTTACGGCCTCATTAGGAAACTTAAGAAACCAGTCTACGGGCCAGTAAATACCAACTTAAAAGGTAGGATAGAGATCATGCACTAGTCATGACCAGTAAATAAGTTAAGCATTGAACACATAATAACAATGTGAATACTAGCCTATAAAAAAGGGAGTTAAAGCCCAACTAGGCTAAGAACCATCTATTACTGCTCCCATCAAGTATGAGCTGACATTCCCTCAATAATAGGAGGCATAAAGAGGCCTCACAACAAAACAATTATATTAGGGTGACTCGACATAGTACATTTCTAGCTGAACATCTAAAAGGTTGTTAAATTACCACAAAATAATACCTGAACTATCACAGCAGTACTTACTTTATGTTAACAGTGCTAAGACTATACAACAAATGGTCTATCCCAAAATAGCTCTAGCCAATCCAAAACACGGCCAGAAGCCACACAAAGAAACAGAACCTGAAAGATATATATCTCACTATTTCAAACAAAATTGGTTCGAAAGGAACATATTGCCCATTTATCAATCAACAGGCTCACTTGGTCACATGAAACCAATTAATACTAATTACATTTGGCCAACAAGACCTATTTAAGGTAGACTGTAGAATCGTGAAGCGATCCACCGCCTACACTCCTGAATATAACCACTCTCATGACCGATGCAAGCAAAACTTACTCAGTGTAATGCCAGTGGTAAACGAGTAATCCCTAGAGGGATTGTAAACCTAAATTACAAGTAAAATGGACAAAAAGTCCATATCGAGCAGATCGGTGACTTAAATGTTCAATGTTGATAACCACAGAGTGGCGGGAAGCTATCTGGAGGACTCCCACGCTGCGGCTCCGTTCGACGCCATGGTACTTCTAGCTGTTAGTCTTAGGAAAAGACTAAATTAACAATGTGTTCACTAGAAAATTGAATATAGTTCTCTGTCAATATTGATCATACATGATATTAAATAGGTTCCTTGATTGAAAGGAGAGTGGGAAGGAAAGACAGGTGTGGTTGACCAATCACGTTACAGGGGGAATAGCCATCGAAGGCGTGGATGCCAAAAACGGGTCTTCGCGCATGCGCGAAGAATAGACGATTGAGAAGGGTCACCAGAATTTATTTGTATCAATGTTTTTCTATGAGTGGCAGCTCCATTATAGATAAATATGGCTCATCAATGACGATCCCAGAACACAACAACTGCATCGGCATGGCCGTGGTAAGTACAATCAGAACCTCAGTTCTTGTCCAGTCGTTATTTCCTTCAGGGAGGGTGGAAACGCTTGACTTTGTGAGCTAATTCCTATTACCTGCACGTCTCTTTCTCGGCTAACAATGGGAGTTTGTTTCTTCCTCACATCTTTTCAAATTCTGATGACGTTGTAGATTTCACCAGAGTTGATTGACAATCTCGACCTATCACATGAGAATATTTTAAATCCTGGCTTTCTGGTTGGCTGGACAATGCTACCGCTCTCTGCCAAGGAAAAGGTGTATATATCTCAAAAACAAAACTCAGTGCTGGATCAGCTCTTTCTGTTTGTTTCATCGTCCAACGCTCCCATTAAGCACATTTAATATAAAAGAAATGTATTGACCTTCAAACTACCTGAAGGGTTAGATATTCTAAAATTCAAATAAAATATAAAACTGCAGTCTCGTCCTTCATTTTCGAAACAATATAAGGTTTACAAGTTGGGACATTACAACATCTTACGTTAATATTAATTTTATATTGTATAATTTTTTTATTTACTTATCTTTTTCAAACTATCCCATTTTAGGTTTGTAACATGGAGAATGTGGATCCTCTTGGTATTCACACTGGCGAATCCATTGTGGTGGCACCTAGCCAAACCCTGACCAATAGAGAATACAACCTGCTTCGCACAGCAGCCATAAAAGTGATTCGTCACTTTGGGGTGGTGGGAGAGTGCAACATTCAATATGCTTGCAATCCTAATTCCGAGGAGTACTTCATTATCGAGGTAAGAAGTTTTATATACCCACAATCCATACTAAAATCTTGTTTTAACAAAAGTCACAGCAGCAGCGGTAGCTGATCAGTCTTAACTAAGGCATTAAACTTTCATTGCACTTGGAAATTATTGACAAAGTCAGGATTCAGATGTCAAATCTGGGCTTGTTCCTTTAAGGTGGTTTTCCAGATGTATTATATTAATTTATGTATGGTGAAACTTTTACTACTGCCATCATTATCATGAAATGTTCTTCCTCTCTAACTCTCATCCATTCTTCTTCTCTCACTCGCACACTTGCTGTCATCTGCTTCTCCTATTTATTTATTGGTCTCCCCTGCGGCCTTTTCCCTCCAAACATCAAATCTGTCACTATACCTAGGATTTTTTTTTTCCATTATCGTTACATATTCATACCATCTCAATCTTGCTTTCTCTACTATCTGTACTCCTCTAACCTAAATCCTTCCAAAACATTTTCATTTTGATCCTAGTTTCCTGGTGACAGCAAGCATGCTCCTCAATAACCCAGGATCTCAACAATGAGGGTTGCATGGGCACAATAAAATGATGAAATAATTGTGTGTACGAGTGGCTTTTCTCTCTTTTTTTCTCTTTACTTTCTCACTACTGTACGATAAAAAAAGTGTTGTGAATGTTCAAAAAATAGAACTCGAGATTTTTATGAATTTTAATGTTTCATGACCCCCACGAATCCAAAAAAGTGGTTTTTGAATTTCCGTCTGTGCCTCGGAGTAGAGCTTAAACTGTTTTACGATCAGGCTCAAACTTGATATGTAAGGTTTTCATAGAGATGACCCAAGTGGTTTTTGGATTTGGATATTAAACCCTAAAATTAAGGGTAGTTCTCTGAAAAGCGAAAAGAGAAAAAATCACTTATCAAAATCTGCGCTAACAATTTTGATTAAATTTTATTTATAAGCATTTACCAATATTACAAACAAAATAACTACTCTCAGTTTTGCGTCAAAATGACATAAAGGGTTTCGGTCTGATGCATAAATTCTTTTTTTTTAAATCATATCTGTAATCCTGTGAGATAAGAAATTACTTTTCATTGAAAATATATAGTGCTTTTTATATACCAATTTTTTTTATTTGAAACATATTTGTATAAAACCAATAATTTTTAAGCTAAATGCAAATATATATATATTTGCATATATAATTATTTAACTTTCCGAACACTTAAGGTGAAGTATTGCTACCGTCAAAAAAATATAACTCGAGATGTCGAGGAATGTAAACTTTTCATGATTCCCCGAACGCAAAAAGTGGCTTTTGCATTGCTGTATGTCAGTGTGCCTGTCTAACCTTAAAATTATTAGTTGTTTACTAAAGGGCAAAAAGAGAAAAGAACGTATTTCTCAAAATCAGCATTAACGATTTTGGTTAAAATTCGTATCTAGTCATTGATGTCTCTTTATATTTTCCCATGAAAATGACTTTTAGGGTACCTTACAGAAGCTGAAATTTCCATATCTTCACAACTATTTGTAGATACTAAATAACCTATCATTGCAAAATTTTTACTTGAAATGTATTTTTATAAAACCAATAGTTTCTGAGATATTGGCAAATATATTAATATAATTTTGTGAGCTTTAGTTGTACAAAGATACTACTCATGGCTTAGCGCAATACTTTTCTAATGCCATAGAGTAATTAAATATTAGTAACTCTCTCAAAAGTTTATTTTTCCTTAAACCTCTTAGGGGAAAAGTTTGTACAACAATTATTTATATCTATCACTTTAGACTCAATAATCAATATTTACATTTTTCTTTGGTCAAAATATATAAATAAGGAATCTAATAGAGATGACCTGAAGATGTGTAACCCATAATAAAATGTCAAAAATTTTAACCAGAAGTTGAAATTTCAATACGAAGTGTTGACCCTTGTGCACTCAATAAAGATCTTTTTTATTGGTCCAAATATACAAATAAGGACATTAATTCTTTAAAAATAAAATTATAAAATTTAAAACCGGGAATCAAAAAATGTTTTATGTAACTGTAGAGCAATTTATCCCTAGGTTTGCTAGTGTATATTATTTCTTTTCACATAGGCCTTTATTACAAGTTTTGAGTAGCTATCTCCATTTTTAAACAATAGAGCTAAAAAGTCCATGCGGAGTTCCTCACTACTTATTTTTTTCAGTCTGGATGTGACTGTATTTGGCAGTATTATTTTGAAAATAATACAATGGAATTGATGTTGGTTGTAGGTGAATGCCCGGTTGTCCCGCAGTTCGGCACTGGCCAGCAAGGCTACAGGGTACCCTCTGGCTTACGTGGCTGCCAAGTTGGCTCTAGGTATTCCCCTGCCAGACATCAAGAACTCTGTCACCGGGTCCACCACAGCTTGTTTTGAGCCTAGTTTGGATTACTGTGTGGTGAAGATTCCTCGGTGGGACCTCAGCAAGTTCTCCAGGGTCAGCACTAAGGTGGGTTCACACCACTAGGTTTGAGGGAAAACTATTCATACTGTTACAAATAGATAAACTTGCATGCAAGCTATATACATTGTTTTTTTAGTGCTACATGTTTTTGCACCTTTTTTGGACAATCCCAACTTAAAACTAATCTAAAGAACATGGTTGACATAGGGCTAGTATCAATGAATGTGAATAAACACAGAAACAAAGTCTATATGATTAACAGAAAAACTACAAATCCATTGATAATAAGTGTGCAAAGTTTGCTTTTTTTTAATCAGTAGGTGAATCAAAAGATATGTTTAAAACAAGGAGGTCCAGTGATATAATGATTTTATAATAATGGAAATTGATCAAAAATAAGGAAAAAGGGAAAATATACTAGTAAGTGCAAATTTAATCAAAAGCCCACCTAAGGAAAGAGGAAAAATTTGGGAAGTATTTAATGCACAAATACATTAGATCAGGTGTCCCCAATTATTTTTGATGGAGGTCCATTTTAAAAACTCGACATACTTCCGCGGTCCGGCAAAACTTTAACAGTGATTCAAGTTCAAGCACTATAGTACTATACTATATTTTTGACTCTTGCAATATGTTAATTCTCATTTTATTAGGCAGGACTACATTTGAATATTTTTACAATTACTTCAATAATGTATTAAAAAAAACTCTTACTTAAAATCAATTTAAAAACCAATTATAAATTAGCAAGTCGTTATTTGATTCTTAAAACTCGATAGCACTTACTAAGTCATCAGATTTTAAACAAACAATCGATATACAATACGTAGGCCGGTAGGCATAAATAAACAGTTTTATCGGTGTCTGTTACCAGTATTTATTTTTCATGAAACCCAACAAAATGTCTAACTCAAGGATTGTTTGCAATAAATTGGGGTTCTTTGCATAGTTGTAGATAATTAAAAGCAGTCAGGTAGTAAGAATTAACAGTCGTGTTTACTTAATCATCACTCAGGCGAGTAAACATCATGGTGGCTGACTTTGTATCGTGTGTAATGTGTTATTATTTCTGTTAAAAATTTATTTTGAGTTTATTTATAATTCTAGTTTTGACTTTCAGTTTTTGAAGCGTTTTAATGTTTTCATTAAAATATTTACAAGATTGTTCATGAGGTGAAAATTTCACAAGTGAGCATGTGCTACAACAGTCGAGTCCAAATTTCCTATAGAGGTGTTAGGGTAGGGTATTAGGCACATTAGATTTTCTACACCTAACAATTATAATTTAAAATAGGGGAAATTATATTCTTGTTTATCTCTTTTGTCTGACAAAATAATGATTTTGGATTAAGTTGTGCTTTTCAAGTAGGACTAATTTTTGAATCCAAAATAATTATGCTTTGTTTATGAGGTGAAAGATTCAACCATTGCATCCAGTAAAACACTGAATCCTTGAATCTTGAATACTGGTCAGTATTTGGTGGATTCGAAGATTCGATTGGCCCATCTCTAATATTTATATTACCTTTTAAGTTCATAATTTTTTCTAAGATTCGGATTCAAGATTTGATATTTAAAAGTAAATTGGAGATTCAGATTTGAAATTTGGATTAGTAAAATAGTGGATTAGTCCCAACTTTACTTTTCAGATAAATGTTATTTATTACAGTTTTTTTAATTAATCTAAAATGTTTCTAAAATATTCAATAAACATTAGATTTGAAAAATTATTCGATTCCTATCTGGATCAATTTTTAAAATAAAATATTCAAAAATTTTTTCAAGCATGGGATTCAACAAGGACTCAATTCATTAAAATTAATTTAGCATAAGATTCAATTTGAATTTGACCCAAAATCTTATTTAGGCATGATATATGATTTTGAATAGACAAAAAAATTTATTAGGCTTGTGATTTGATTTGAATTTGATTCGCGTAAGCTAGCTAAGATTCGGATTCAACTCAAAATTGGAAATGATGGATTCGCGCACCTTCACTGCTTAGTGCTTAGAGAAAGTGTTTTATATCTCACATTTCATGTGTTGAAGATGTAAACATGTATTAATATTACATTTAGAGATGAAAATTTTCCAGGAAATTTTGAATCAGAAAATTTTCCACAGTGGCGGCTTGCAGTGGAGAGGTTTAAATTGTAGAGTTGGCACCTAGAGCCTATTAAACTTCGAATTACATGTGTTAAGAGACAAGTGGGTTATAAGACGAGGGTACGAGAGTGTGATGTGGGAGGGGGTAGTTAGGAAACATGAAGGATAGGGGGTAGACAAATGTCTAAAATTATTTTGTTTAACTTATTGATGTTTAACAAATTGAAGTATGGTTTATGAACATAACAGGTCTACAACGGCTTACATTCATTTGTCTCTTTACTACTTTTTTTTAGCACTATGTCTTACTACCTGTTCAGGTGATACGCCTATGTACTAATTACTCTAAAGTGTTAGGGATGAGGAAGGGTGAATTTAGATTATCGCACCCATAAGAGTGGAAAACTATTTAAGAAAAACCGCCCTCAGTGCAACCGACCACGATCAAACACCGATCTACCTGTCATCAGCAGTCTAGTCTATTGAGAAAGTAGCATGTTAGACTGTGCGGCCACCGAAGCTCGTTTGATAATATTTCTGGTTTAATACCCTCATGAGAAGTTAATCTTAAGTAAAAAATTTGATATTTTGGATATCTATATCTCAATTACATTAGTTCCATTTAATCAGTTGAAATTATCTTACAGAAAACATTAATTGATAATTTTCTGTCTCACATCTCTAATTACAGTGTACACATTTTTTTAAAACCACATATTGTTTTGTTGTATTCAGATTGGTAGTTCAATGAAGAGGTAGGTGAAGTGATGGCTATTGCAGAAAGTTTGAGGAAGCCTTTCAGAAAGCTCTTCGTATGATGGATGAAAATGTAATAGGGTTTGACCCTTATGTGAAGGAAATATCAGATGAGAATTGGAGAAACCAACAGACAAGCGAATGTTTGTTCTGCAGCAGCCATTAAAGCCAACTATAGTATAGACAGGCTTTATGATCTTACTAAGATAGATCGTTGGTTCCTACAAAAAATGAAGAACATCATCAATTTTCAGGTACTTCTTTATTGATGGCTTGCAATAATTTTTTCTTATGCATTTAATTGGTCTTTGGACATTTTCGAAAAATCACTAGCACAATTAACTACACAATCTTATGTTTTCTACTTAGATTTGGGGACAAATATAATCTACTGGCAAGAGTGCTTAGCTTTTTAAAGCCACTGTATTGTGTTATTAGAAGCAAACTAAATAAGAATTGATAGCTGGCTAAGTATTTTGGATTAATTTTAAATTTCAATATAAAAAGAAACAATTATATTGCTCACAGCTTTTTGCAGTGTTTTAGAAATGTATCTCTAACAACAATGTGGAACTACACAGACTGGTTTAAAAATTCCACTTATGTGTAAATAGAAATTAAAATTTATATTTAATATTTTCACAGTCAAACAAATTCATTACCTATCCTATAGTTTATTTTTATGTATACAAATTTATAAAATAAATGTTAACATTTGGCAGCCCTGGTGTACTATGTAGACTATATTGTGATTTTTTAATATTCCCTTTGAGTATATTTGGTAAAACTGAGTTTATTTTGCATACACAGGTGATATTGGAGTCTGTAGGTGAATCACATCTAAGCTACGAGTTACTCCTGAGAGCAAAACAACTAGGCTTCTCAGACAAGCAAGTGGCAGCCTGCGTCAAGAGCACAGAACTCTTTATCAGAAACACAAGAGAAGAGAATGGTGGGCCTTTTTTCTTGACATATTTAGATTTCATTTTAAGACCTAAAAAGAGAAGAAACTATTAATTAATAAAATCGGATATAAGGAAATATTTATGCTTGAGAAATGCTTACTCCTTCACCCCCACCCACCCCACCCAAGTTTTTTGACGCCGACACATTCAAGTTCTTGAAGTTATACAACACACATAAATTTAATATTTTGTTATTTTAATCTTTAAATATTTATCTTATCTTGTCACATTTCACATATAATTAAAGAATAATTAATACATTGGGTCACTCTATAAAAAAGGGGGTGTAGTTAGGGGTAGCAGGGAAGTGGGATAGCATAAAATGAAAGGATAAACACAACACTATCACAATGAAAATAGGAACACATTTCTCACTAAACATACCTTTTATTTTGTGTGTAATATGGCATAATTTAAAAAAAAAATCTTTTGCAAACATACCATACTTTTAGCTATAAATAAATTCACAAACTTATATATAAATTAAGTAAATATTTGGAATGTGCCTAGCCCCCTTTTTATATCCAAAGTTAACTTTGAATCAAACATGTGAAATATTCTCAAAGCCGAATTAAAGTTATATCTTTTTTTAACTATTTTTATGCTTGAAATATTATATTCTGCTTATTTATACATTTAGGCACTAAAATCATCTAGAAAATGTTTTTTTATGCACAATTGTTTGTAATATTTCATTGTGATTTCATTAATCAAGTATCATTGAATCTTGTAATTCGATTAGTTCATATTTTTCATATGAATATGAATTTTTAATGTAGATTTAGAAGAAGGTACAGGAAAGGTGGATAGAACTAAAGCAAAAAGAGTTTTTCCTTAAAGAAAGAATACGTTATAGAGATATGTTTTTTACTATACCAATGATGTCCCGCGATACGGCGCCAATTAAAGTGATACGGATTTATATTGAGATATTGCTCTGTGGTTGAGCACTATTTATAATATCTGGGTTTTATGATGATGACACATACATGCCTTACTGCGCACTTGTACACGGTTATGTGATCTGATTATATATGATACTTGTAATTATGAAATGAGCAAGACTTTTGATGTTGCACACAGTTTATTTAAATGATTACACTTTGGTACTGAAGATATGATATAAAATCACACAGTTTTTATTAAATTACAGATTGTTTTTGTGTGATTTTACACATTCCGTGTTCTGAATACTGTGCCCTGTGTATATTTATGTTACTACTATTGATATATTACAATATTACTCACTTGTGTTGTTAGCACTGTTTTAACGAGCCGCGTAATGAATCAAACTGTATAGATTTATGTTACTGCTATGAACGCACAAGCTGCTTATAAATGGCCTACTCCTTGCCTCTTTGACCCCTTGTCACCAGTGTCAAAACTAACTAATAGGAGAACTCCTTGCAACCTGATGTTGTGTTGGCTGGCTTCCTACTGTGATTCTCCATGGATGAAGTATTAAAAGGAATTTTTACATACAATTCTTTAAAAAAAATACAATTCATCCATGACTTTTTTTTTAATTTACGAGAGGGTTCCAAAACAGTATCATTACAATGTAATGTACATAAGAGCTCAGAATGGCGCTAATTGAACATGAATTGAGTATTTTGCATGTGATATTTTTACTGGCTAAGCTTCATAAGTTAATACAGGTTTTTCTAAAAGAAATTTATTATGGATTCACAGCCATTGTTCATTGCCTGTGCCTGTCCTTTATGTTATTCTTTCCTTTTATATGTTCCTATCTAGGTGTCCTATCATTTTTTACCAATTTTATTTTCCTCCCTCTTTGGTTTTCTCCTTTAGGAAGTTTTGTTCCTCGTTTCAGACTACCTCCTGACGAGTTCCAATAGAAGGAAACCCAGCTCACGATATTGGGTGTTAATGATAGTTTTGTCTGACAGGCAGCTATTATCTCTTTATCCATTGGTGGCAATGTGAACTGTGAACTGTGTTCTTGTTTTCATTGTAAAAGTCATATTATTTGGTCCTATTTTATCTGTTTCTATCCTTCTTTACTGTACCTTCTTCCAAATATAACAAAACTTAATGTATCTCTTTAAGTAAAACTTCTTTTTGGTTTTTGAGGGATTTCTTATGTCTGGAAGAAGGTACAGAAAAGGAGGATAAAAAAATATGTTTTATTTTATAAATGTTTCTATTCACCTTTCTTTTACCTTCTTACAAATATAAAAGTTGATGCATATAATGTTGTGTGTTAAGGTATAACTCCCTACGTCAAGCAAATAGACACAGTGGCGGCAGAGTGGCCTGCCACGACCAACTATCTTTACCTCACCTACAATGGTTCGGAACACGATATTTCCTTTCCAGGAGGTCACACAATGGTCATTGGTAAGCTCAATGATTCCTTAGAAAAATTAAAAATTATATTGCTTATCAATTAAACTAAATAATACTGCCAAAAGAAAATGATATATATATGTCATGACATGATTTTTTTAATTATTTTTTTTCAAATTTAGTGTATTATTGAATGTTATGAATTAGATGAAAATACAAAATATTTATTCTGTTGGCTAAGCCATTCCAAAGATATGAAAGCTCAAAGCTTGTCCGACGGTGATCATTTTTCAGCTCAGAAATTGCAACAAATTTGGGGAGGGGGGAAAAATCGGTTGCAACAAACTTTTCACTAAATTTAATGATATGGTATGGAGAGACTCATATTTGTTTTGTGTGTGTTTATTCTTTGTTTGTGAAACCTAGTAGTTATGTGAACCGAGGGATGGGACCCTCAAATCCTTAGGATATTTGAGATTCGAGAACATTTTGGTATAAAAACTCAAATCTTTAAAAATGTTTTTGATTTTACAAGTAAAATTTGTTTCAGAGTTCTAATACTGTTAATTGGTGGTTCATAACCAGTTATAAATACAGTACAAACTTAACAAACAGGCCCCCGACTACTTATTTAACACTAAACTGAATGTATGAACATTATAATTAGAGATGGGCCACTCGAATCTTCGAATCCTCGAATCCACCGAATCCTGACAAGTATTCGAGATTCGAGTATTCGGTGTTTTACTGGATTTGATGATCGAATCTTTCACCTCATAAACAAAGTATAATATGTTGAATTCAATTAGTTAGGCCTACTTGAAAAGGACAATTTAATCCGTAATAATTATTTTGTTGGACGAAAGAGATAAACATGAATAAATTAATTTTTTTTAAACAAAAAATTGTTCGGTGTGGAAAATCTTACGTGCCTAGTACCCTAACCTCCCAACCGTATGGGAAACTTGGACTTGACCGTTTCATCACATGCTCACTTCTAAAATTTTCACCTCACGAACATTATTGTAAATATTTTAATAAACACATCAAAACTCTTCAAAAACTGAAAATCAAAACTAGAATTACAAATAAACTCGAAATAAACTAAACAAATTACGGCTTTTTTTTTTAACCGAAAAAGAACACATTACTGATGATACAAAGTCAGCCGCCATTACACACGATATAGTCAGTCGCCATGACGTATATTATGTTTACTCGCCCGAGGGATGATTAAAATAATGATACTGTTAATTCTTACTACCCAACTGGTTTTAATTATCTACAACTATGTAAAGAACCCCAATTTATTGCATACGATCCTTAAGTTAGACATGTTGTTGGGTTTCATGAAAAGTAAATACTGTCAACAGTCAGTTTATTCATCCCTACCGGCGTACGTATCGTATATCGATTGTTTGTTTAAAATCGATTCAGGTAATCTGATCACTTAGTAAGCGCTCTCGAGTTTTAAGAATCAAATAACGACTTGCTAATCCATTATTTATTTTTAAATCAATTTTAACTTAGTTCTTATTATTTCTTTTAATTATGTTATTGAAGTAATTGTGGAAATATTCAAACGTAGTCCTGCCTTATAAAATGGGAATGAACAGATTGTAGTCGAAAATACGTTCGTGTTTTAAATAGAATGTATTCTCAGAAATCGATATATCGCAAGAATCGAAATATATTTGTTTTCTACGCAAAAATAGATAATAGGTATAAAAGAAAATAATAATAAAACATACAAGCATCATTGAGTTCACTATTTCCAATCAATTTTTAATTGTTAAGCACGTTGTTTTAGTCTTTATTAAAATATCTGTTTGTATTTTTATTTTTGTTATCTTAATACAATAAAATATCCTTTATTGATGATTAAAGTTGATCAAAGGATAACTAGGCCTAATCTGTTTATTTCACATGTTTTCTAGAAACTTTACCCATTCTAACAACACTTTTAAAAATAACTAAAAGACACTCAAATTTTGAATGATTTGATTTTTAAACAATAATATGAGTATAGATTGTTTAATTTGGCTGGATTTTAACCTATATTTTGGGAAGGGGGGGTGATTATAATTGAAAGCATGATTGAAATAAACCTTAATTCACAGTTTAGGCCTATATTGTGTAATGTAGGTCTATTTATAAATCATTAAAATTTATAACGAATTGCTAGGATTCGGATTCGATATTCGAGATTCGAAAATAAAATGTGGATTCGGATTTGAGATTCGGATTCGAGAAATAGTGGATTCGACCCAACTCTAATTATAATGCATGGATTAAAATAAAAAATGTTAACATTTAGTTACTATTTCTAGTTTATATTATTCCATTGTATTTATATTTTCTCTTATGTTCATAATTTTTTTCTAAGATTCTGATTTGGAATTGAGATTGTGGATTCAAATGTGAATTGTAAATTAAGATTCTAGACACGGATTTATTAAAAAGTGGATTCAACCCAACTCTGTATTAATCAAATCTTGAAGTGACATACTACAAAAATTTGAAAGTCAATGGCAGAATTGATTTTTTTTTACAATAATGTTCTTGCATAGTAGAGTAGACAAACTACATACATTTTCAAAGTCAATGGCAGACTTGAAGTTTTTTACAATAATGTTTTTGCGTGTTAGAATTGTCAAACTACAAAAAATTGCAAAGTCATTGGCATAGTTGAAGTTTCTTACAATAATGTTCTTGCAGAGTAATTATAATCTTCTTATTAATCTAACTACATAAACTACTAAAGTAAAATGAACTATTGCCTAATGGCTTGGAAATGTATAAGACAGTGTAGCAACAATGTACAATAATGTAAAGTAATTGATCATTTGGGGCAAAACTCTCTAAGAAGTTCCTTTTTTTTAGTCTTTAACCGCTTCCTTGATTTGCCCTTTTTATTACTGGCAGCTTGTTTGTCCATGATATTATTTGCCCGAGTTATTACGGCCATGATGAATCTTACACTAGAAAAATATATTAGCTCGATATATTTCATTTACAAAAAGTACATCCAAAGACTACTAGATAGCAATAAGATAAAATCATTGTTTACACTGCACTATAGCAGCAGATTTATATACTAATTATAGCTTATAACTGACAGTCCATAACGTTGCTTGTGTTCCTCATAATTTTTTGCTGCTATTTTGATATTTATTTTAAATAATTTAAAATGTTGAAATAAAGTGATGAAGAGCTTAGCAACTTGGATGAAATCAATGTTGATGTATCAGGTAGTGATACAAGTGTATCTGAGGTGTCCAGTGTTTCAGGAAACGAGCCTATTGACTTGTCTTTAGTCCAACCATGGTGTAAAGTAAACACAACCATGCAGCTTCTTGCGTGTCCGCCCAGATTTCAATTTCAAGGAGCTTCATATCCATGAGTTTATGGATATAAAATGTTTGTGTGTTTTTTATATATATATACACACACACATTTTACTTTTGGGGAATTTCTGGAGAAATATTTATGTATTAAAACAAAATATTGTTATTTTTAAATTAACAATAAGTCTTAAAAAAATAATTTTGAATATAAAAATTAAAATTAATGTTTTTACCTATTTCACCAGATATACATAATTAAAATCAAGTCGAATAGATTTTTTTGAGCCCTAAATTCCTACCAAAAAATAACATTTCTTAAGCTTTAGTTTTATGTAATGTGTATTTCACATGAAAACTTGCCTATGAATATTTTATAATACAATTCCATAAAATTATTTTAAATTAATTTGGTCTCCTGTTATGTACATTACAAGGTTCTGGCGTGTACCGTATTGGCAGTTCTGTAGAGTTTGATTGGTGTGCGGTTGGTTGTCTGCGAGAACTGAGGAGACTTGGGAGGAAAACAATCATGGTGAACTACAACCCTGAAACTGTCAGCACTGACTATGATATGTGTGACAGACTGTACTTTGAGGAGATTTCCTTTGAGGTACTACTTAATCATTTCAACATGTTTTGGAAATTTTTTATAATTATTCTTAAAACCAATTTTTTTACTGTTAGGATCCACAGCAGGGGTATCCAATCTGGGTATGCATACCTTTATGCAAAGACATTTAAGAGGGTGTATAAAATATGTTTATAAAAAATTAGGGGTCTGTGAAGTCTCATTTTTCAATTTAAAGTAAAGTCAAATCTAATCAAATTAAATATTCCTGAAGCTGAATTGAAGATTTAAAATAATGTTTATTATTATTATTATTATTATTATTATTATTATTATTATTATTATTAGCACCGCGTCTTACTACCCATTCGGGTTATACACACTTACGCTAATGTGTAATGGTAGGGTGATTGTGAGATGAGATGAAGGACCTACAGTTTAACGTGGAATCTGAACCACGGTGGAGGCCTGGCATTCCCCACATTCACAAGATGTCTTGTCAGAGGTGAAGGAAGGGTTTGGTAAACAGATAAATCTGTGCCGGGACCGAGGATTGAACCCCGGCCGCCAGCACAGAAGTCTGACACCTTACCCCTAGACCACCAGGTCACCGTTTAATGTTGAATAAAAATATTATACTTTACATAACTATGCAAATATAGATAGTAAAGATAATTAACAAAATGTTATATTTCAAATGTCGTTAATATATTTAGTCTTAAAATGAAAAATTAAGTAATTAAAAATGTAATTTAATTTTTTAGATCTTTATGCGAACACTAATTTGTGAAGAAAATAACAACAGAAAAAGAAAACACATAAATAAATGTTTTAATTTTATTTAAAAAGTTTTTCTTTTTTTTTGCAAAAAAGCATTTTTACTTCTGAACCCACCTCTGTGGCGTAGTTGGCTAACGCGCTTGTCGTGTTGAGCCCGACTGCCGAGGACGGGGAGATCGAGGTTCGAATCTCGGTCGGGTGAACTGGGGGTGGTTTTTCCTAAATGGTTTTCCACTCTCCCTCCACGCAAATGCGGGTTCACTTCCTTTAATTCAACCTTCCCAATTCCTAATCCATTAGTGTAATTAGTACTTAAGCGTATAACCCGAACGGGTAGTAAGACGCTGTGCTAAATAATAATAATAATTTACTTCTGAATCAAAATTGAAGTAAATAAATATTTAAAGTGAAGTTGAAGTTCTTGAAGCTGTGCACACCCCTAAAAATTATATGTTCATACAATTTACACACACACACACACACACCTCATTTAAAACTCTTTAGGTACTACATTAATTTTTTATATCATTTATTCTATATATTAGTAATAAAATATGTGTAATTGGCATTATACACCAAGAACTTTGGGGGTACAAAGCTTAAGATAAATTATATTTGGAGGTACGCAAACAAAAAAGGTTGAATACCATTGATCTACAGCAGTGGTTCCCAACCTGGGGGCGATCGCCCCCAAGTGGGCGATTTGGGGGCGATGAGTATTCAAAGGAGGAAAAATTAAAATAGTACTGTACAGTAAAAGTTGCCGGGTAGCACGAGTCACTGGCTATTCTCAGCCTGCGAGTTCACAGCACTCACCCCTCTCCACAGTGCCCATCTGTTGCTCAGCACGGCCGACTGGTGACTCAACCCCCTCCCTCTCCTGCCATCACAACACACTTGCCATTGACCTACATTCGTCTTCAGTCTTCACTAGCCTTTGTGTGCCTCACCATCAGTTTTTGTGCATGTCTTTTCTGTTTTTGTGTGTTTGTTTTGAAGTTTAGAAGTTCATGCACAATGGATTCAAAAAAGAAGAAGTGTCGTCAATACTCATCTGAGTATTTAAAATTCGGTTTTATCCCGTCACCATAAAATGTGCAGTTTAAACATTGTCTTCTGTATGATAAAACATTTACTAGTAATGAAGCCATGAAGCCTTCGCAAATGAAAGATCATTTATCAAGAGTACACAGTGATAAAGTGAGTAAAGAACTTAGTTATTTTCAAAACCTCAAAGCTAAAGCTGATAAATGGCCTAATGTGAGTGAATTATTTAAAAAAACGAGCAACCGATCTTGACAAAGGTCTTCTTGCTTCTTACGAGGTGTCTTTATTGATCGCTAAATGTGGTAAACCTCACACAGTTGGCAAAACTCTTGTTTTACCGGTTACCAAAAAAATTATTGATATCATACTAGGAGAGGGCCCTAGTAATAAGATAAGTCTATCGGTTCCTTTGAGCAACAATACTGTTTCCAGTTGAATTGACAAAATGGCCACGGACGTTGAATCCAAACTCATCAATTTGTTGAAAAAAAGTAAATTTGGATTGCAGATTGATGAATCAACTGTGATTGATAACAAAGCAATTTTATTAGCTTATGTGAGGTTTATCAATGAACAAAAGGAAATTACCAAGGAAATGTTGTTTGTTAGAACTTTGATCACTGATACGAAGGGATCGTCGATTTTTAAAGTGGTGCAAGATTATTTTGAGAAAAAAGAGATTCCCCTAACAAACGTGAGCACTTGTGCAACAGACGGTGCTCCTGCCATGTCAGGTCGTCATGCTGGGTTTCTATCCCACCTTAAGAAAGAAGTGCCAGCCAGAGGTCATCACTATTCACTGTGTCATTTATCGTCAACACTTAGCTGTGAAAAAATTGAGTGGTGTCCTGCATGAAACCCTACAACTGGTTATTACTGGTGTCAACAAGATCAAAGCTAATTCCCTCAATGACCATCTGTTCAGACAACTTTGCCATGAAAATGATGAGGAATTCGAATGCTTGCTTCTACATACGGCCGTGAGGTGGCTTTCCAAAGGAGACGGTTTGTGCCATTTCTTCGAATTATTTGACACAGTTACTGAGATTCTCGACACGTCTGATCCTGATTTAAGTGAGAATTTGAAGCAACGCAAGTAGTAACTTGCATACCTTACAGATATTTTTGAAAAAATGAACAAAGTCAATATAAGGCTTCAAGGAAACAAGATGAACCTTATCAAGGCCAAAGGAATTATTTCATCATTCATTGCCAAGTATGATATTCACAAGGTAAATATTGGCTGTAAAGAGCCGATTCAGTTTCCGATCCTTAAAAAGTGTTCAGTGTCAGATAACGAGATTCCTGAACTCCCAGAAGAAAAATTCCTAATTTTTACTGATCACCTTGACCAGATAAAAACTGACATGGAATCAAGATTTGAAGATTTGACCAAGTTACAAATTCCGGATTCGATTCTAGATCCATTCTCATTTGAAGCTGTGAATAAGCTTGATAACTCTTTGGAGACAGAGTTTCTAGATCTGAAGTATGACTGTGAGGTGAAAATCATTTTCAAGCAGAGCAGTTACGAGTTAGTATGGGTGAAGCTTATCGACACTTATCCACAACTGTGGGGAAAAACTGAACCACTTCTCATCTCGTTCCCATTAGCATATTTAGTTGAAAAAGGATTTAGTTCTGTTGTCCAGCTCCTCACAAAACAGAGAAATAAGTTGGACATTTGCCTCAAAGGAGGCTTGCGCCTGAACTTGACGAGCATAGAGCCAGATATTCAAGCTTTAACTGAAATCTACCAAGCACAAGGCAGCCATTGTAAAGGTAAAATAAAACAATAACAAAGTTTTCAAACTCTCATTTATTTTTTCAAATTTTAACTGTCAACTTTCTTAATTCTTCCTGATTCCAATTTAAAAATGAAAACATGTACTCGTTTTTTAAATGATTGTCAATGATCTTAGTTAATTATTTCACTTCTTTGTTCTTAAAAAAAACTGTAAAAAATGTACATTTTAATTTTTTTTCTATTTTATTTAAGAGTGACCGGATAAAACTGCTTTGGTTGTTTTTATATACGGTAATAAAATTGTTTAAAATAATAAAACTGCTTTATTATTTACACTTTACTTTAAATTAAAATTAGGCATACAATGAAAATGAAAAGGGGGCGATAGGTGCTAGTCAACCTCCAGAAAGGGGAGATGGGCCACAAAAGGTTGGGAACCACTGATCTACAGTATCTAATATGCTCAATATATTTATCATCACATTTTATGGTATTTTATTCCTTGTATAAAATAATAATAAATTAAGAAACATAATACTCCGCTCACTTACGTAAGTTATCTGGTTGACAACAATCGAGATTATAACAACCATTTGAGAACCATATTTGGGGCTTATCATTGTCTATCAGGGGCAACATACAAACAAGGAGAACTATGGTCAACAGATGGTTTCATTAGTGTTTGCATTGACTAACCAATTATAATCTGATATTAAATTAAAATACTTTGTTAAGGTGGTGATGGACATATACAATGCTGAGAACCCAGAAGGTATAGTCCTTTGTGTGGGAGGACAACTGCCGAACAACATTGCGATGGACCTCCACAGACAGCAAGCTCGTATCCTTGGAACCTCTCCAGAGTCTGTAGACGGGGCAGAGAATAGGTTCAAGTTTTCTCGCATGCTGGATAGAATCGGGATCTCTCAGCCAAGGTACTCTCTTCTTCTTTGTGTTTGATAAAGGCAACAATGCCGAAATATTATTTTATTAGTGTTAAAATGTGTGTGACTACTTCTACTATAGAAGACAGAAGAAAGGAAGAAGATGTCACCTTCGTGCATTGGATTCTTCCCACATTTTTCTTCTTTCCCTAGGTGGGCTTTCTTCATTAAATTTATTCTTAGTAGTTTATTTTTCCGTTTTCTTTAGTTTTATCAATTTCGTTTATTATAAAAATGCACAGTTAAATTGGTATTTATCGAGTACGCATGGATTTCAAACAAAGATTTAAATGTGAATTTTATCTTAATATAAAAGGAAAGTTAGATAAAATAAAACATAAATATTTACAAAAACTTGAAATTTATTTAAAGAATCTGCGGGAGACTAAATGCTTCGGGCAACATTTTAAATTAGAGATTAGCTACTCGAATTCTCGAATCCACCAAATCCTGACAAGTATTCAAGATTCAAGGATTCGGTGCTTTACTGGATTCGATGATCGAATCTTTCATCTCATAAACAAAGCTTAATATTTTGAATTCATAAATTACTTAGTTAGGCCTACTTGAAAAGCACAACTTAATCCATAATATTTATTTTGTTGGACAAAAGAGATATACACGAATAAAATCTTCTTTAAAAAAAATTATTGTTAGTTGTGGAAAATCTTATGTGCCTAGTACCCTACCCTCCCACCTCTATGGAAAACTTGGACTCGACCCTTTTGGCACATGCTCACTTCTAAAACTTTCACCTCACGAACAATCTTGTAGATATTTTAATGAACACATTAAAACACTTCAAAAATGAAAATCAAAACTAGAATTACAAATAAACTTGAAATGAATAAAACAAAATACAGAAATAAGAACACATTACGCATGATACAAAGTCAGCCACCGTTACACACGATATAAAATCAGCCACCATGACGTATATTATGTTTACTAGCCCGAGTGATGCTTAAAATAAAGATCCTGTTAATTATACTACACAACTGGTTTTAATTATCTACAACTATGCAAAGAACCCCAATTTATTGCATACGATCCTTAAGTTTGACATTTGGGTTTCATGAAAAGTAAATACTGTCAACAGTCAGACAGCGATAAACTCTTTTTTATCCCTACCGGCCTATGTATCATATACTGATTGTTTGTTTAGAAACGATTCAGGTAATCTGATCATATAGTAAGCACTCTCGAGTTTTAAGAATCAAATAATGACTTGCTAATCCATTATTGGTTTTTAAATTGATTTTAACTTGAGTTTATTGTTTTTTAAAATATGTTATTGAAGTAACTGTAGAAATATTCAAACGTAGTCCTGCCTTATAAAATGGGAATGAACATATTGTAGTCGAAAATATGTTCGTGTTTTAAATAGAATGTATTCTCAGACATCAATGTATCGCAAGACTTGAATATATTTGTTTTCTACACAAAAATAGATAATGGATATAAAAGAAAATAATAATAAAACATACTTAAGCATTATTGAGTTCTTTATTTCCAATGTCAGTTTAATAGTTAATCATGTTGTTTTAGTCTTTATTAAAAATATCCGTTTTTATTTTTATTTTCGCTATCTTAATACAATAAAATATCCTTTAATGATGATTAAAGTTGATCAAAGGATAACTAGGCCTAATCTGTTTATTTCACATGTTTTTTAGAAACTTAACTCATTCTACCAACACTTTTAAAAATAACTAAAAGACACTCATATTTTGATTGATTTGATTTTTAAATACTAATATGAGCTTAGATTGTTTAATTTGGCGTGATTTTAACCCCTGTATTTTGCGAGTGTTGTTTGGGGTTGATTAAAATTGAAAGCATAATTGAAATAAATCTTAATTCACAGTTTCGGCCTGTATTGTTTAATGTAGATCTAATTTATAAATCATTAAAATTTATAACGATTTGCTAGGATTCGGATTTGAGATTCAAAAATAAAATGTTGATTCGGATTCGAGAGAAAATGCTGGCACTATCATCAATAACAGCGGCGGCCACTTGGGGGTTATTGCTGAATTGCAAGCTGACGCCATGGAGATATCTGACCAGGATTTAAACCCCTATCTCATTGCCATCGGCAGTTCAGTCTATTGCAACTATGATACTTAAGACCTGCTAAGCATTATATCAATTTATTTTTTAAATTTGTTTTATTTGGTCACATATTTCTTTCCTTTGCCTTTCTACATTGCTTAAATAATAAGAAAATAATAGTTCTGATAATTGTGGATGCAGCTAACTTGCAATGAGCTTTGTGGCTAAGCATGGAGTGTGGCTAGTTCCCTGTGTACAATTGTAATTTATTTGACCGAGGAAACCTCTAAGAGAAGATAAAACAAGATAATCACACATTCTTTTATACAGATGGAAAGAGTTAACAAACCTGAAGTCTGCCATAGAGTTTTGCAACGAGGTGGGCTACCCCTGCTTGGTGCGTCCTTCTTACGTCCTTAGTGGTGCCGCAATGAATGTGGCTCACACTCCACAAGATCTAGAGACCTACCTCAAGTCTGCCAGTGATGTGAGCAAAGAACACCCTGTGGTTATTTCGAAGTTCCTATTGGAGGCGAAGGTAAATGACTTATTTGTACAGTAATAATGGCATATCTTTTTGTTTACGAATTTTAAATTACTATTTTTTGAAGGAATATAAAAAAAAATCATGACAAATGGACCTTGGTTATTAAATCCGAAAAAAACTAAAGTGATTATTAGAAATGGGTCTTTCTCAAATCTAAATCTTAAATTTGGTTTCTAATTTTGAATTCAAATCTGTAACCTTGAATTTTTAATAATGTACGATTATAGATCAAGAGAAAATATTAGGTATTGGTCCTCGAATCTCTTAAATCCTTAAGGATATTTAAGACTTGATAATTCAAGAAAATTTAATTTCGAAAAAATTTCATATTTGAGGCTTTCAAGTTAAATTTGTTTTAGAGCTCTAATACTGATTATTGGTGGCTGAGAATCAATTATAATTTAAGTATTAACTTAACAACCAGGCCCAAGACTAGTAATTTAACATTTAACTGAATGTTATAATGAAGGTACAGGGTTCGGAAGAAATTTATTTCCATTAGAAAAGTGGTTAAAACAGACGTAATAGAAATTATAAAAAATCTAATTGTAAAATCTAAGCGAATAATGTTTGTCATTTATTTTCACGTACCTGTTATTAATTTTTGAAAATTATATCCTTCATATGCCGACCTTCATAATCTATACAGGTTTGCAACCTTGCCCTGAAGTTCCGCATCAGTCGCCTAGTCGTTTCTGGTGGTATCACAGCGATTTATTGTCGGATAGCAGCTTTCAAATCATCGATGGCTCTTGCCTTCTTTTTTAAGACTTCAACCTTTCGATATCCACAAAGAAAAAAAATCACATGCAGCAAGATTGGGTGACCGTGCGGGCCATGGGATGTTGCCTCGTTGTGATTTAAGACGCCCGGGAAACATATATCTTAAGACATTCATGGATCATCCTGCAGTGTGAGCATTGGCGCCATCTTGTTGAAACCACAAATTTTTGGCCTGATATCTGAGTTCATTAAGTTTTGGCTGCAAGAAATCACAGAACATGTTGACATAATGATCAGATGTTACTGTAATTGACAGCTTTCTTTCCTAAAAATAAAAAGTATGACATTATTATTCCAAGTTCAGAAATGGCGCACCAAACCATAACATGCTCAGAGTGCAGGGGGCGCTTGTGTAACTGTAGGGGATTATTTTCTGCCCAGTATCGAAAATTCTGCTTATTGACATAACCCGATATATGAAAATGGGCTTCATTACTTGACAGCACAATAGAGTTCATTGGAACATTTTCAAGAATAGCCTGGCAAGAAGTTACACGGTTAATCCAGTCATGTTCATTTAGCTGCTGTACGGCTATCTTTTTGTATGGATTAAAAAGTAAGTCCGCATGTAAAATTCTCCTTACACTCCAATCAGAAACTCCATACGTAGCAGCGTGTTTAAGAGCTGAGCATTATGGAGAGTTTGTAAATGCCTGTCTCACTGATTGGGTGTTTTCAGGTGTTTGGGCGCTTCATGGTCCACCAGGTGGTTTCTTCTTCAAAGCTGAACCTCTAGCTATAAAATTTGACACCCATAACAATATTGTCTTCTTATCAGCATGTCGACCTAGCCTAAAGTTTGTATGAAATAATCGCTGTGTGGTGATGACAGAATCAGAATTTTTCAAATAATTCTAAATAACTAACGCACGATGTTCACCACTCCATGTCATGATTGTTACTTAAGTGGCAGATTATTCTCTACAACATGGAGTACCTTAGCCATGCCTTGTACTACTAGTATGCCACCAGCTGGAAATCAGAGAGATATTTATACTGAACCCTGTATTATAAGAAAGAAATCAAAGATTATTAACATTTAGTTACTCTTTGTTTTCTTTATTCTATTATATTTCTTCTTTTACTCATAATTTTTTACAAGATTCTGATCTGAGATTCTGGATTCGAAGGTAAATTGGAGATTTTGATTCGAGATTTAGATTTGTAAGCTGATTCAACCCAACTCTAGAAAATATCTCAAATTTAATTTTTTTAAATGTGTTTAAGGCTTTCATGTCTATTAGGTTAAAAATAACAAAGAGAACACTTTTTAAAAAAATAACCTGTAATAATTATATTGATATACTTTTATCTTGTCCTTTTTTGTGATATTGTTCTTACTCTCCCAACTACACAAGTCTATATAATTCTTTTACCAATTGCATAAAATTGGCATTTGAAGCCAAGGTCTTCATAATTTTATTCGAGATTTTTTCAAAGATTCTAATGCATCTTGAATGTAATAGGATCTAAGAGATTCGAGCACTTGAGAATTAGAGCGTCCCGTCTCTAATAATTATTAGGGACACAAGTTTTTTGTCATCCATTTTTTCACAAAATGTTTGAAAAATGCATGTTAAAATCACCATAACTTTCAAGCTAAAATAAATAATTTTTGTTAGGGGTGGACAGGATAGGATCCCTAACCCTCAGGAAAAAGTCTGGAATTTATTACTTCTCTTAGGTTGGGTGGGATTGACCCTTTACTGAAAAAGTTTTGAGGGGCGAAACAAAACATAGTGCTCCAGGAAACAAAAGAGGGAGTTATTTTACCACTTGTAGAGAAAGAAATAAGTTGGGTAGGCATGTGACTTATGAGAGGAACTGGGGGAAGGAAGAAGCTTGTCAAGGTCAACCATTTAAGAGGGTTCAGTGTGTGTGTTGTTGGTGAGCCAGACAGAGAGTATAGTATAAGGTGTGTCAAACCTAGAGAGAACATTCGAGAGTTATTAAATCTAGATACCATTTAACGGTTTTTTAATAAACCTAAGTAACTTTTTTTAATAGGTTTTAAACCTAGATAATACAGGCTGTCTACTGGGTCATGAATGTCACAAAAAGGTTATTAATTGCAATAAAGGTCACAAAAGTCCCTGGAAATTCAAGAATTTTCAATATTTTGTTCATAAAGTCACGCAAATATTTTTGTTTGACTTTCCTGCTCATTGTAATTACAATGGGAAAGAGTCAAAAGTCGTGCCACTCACTACCCATAATGTTTTTAGGTGACCATTTGTTGAGGGATAGTTTACTGAGGAGAAGTTTATGAAAATTCGAGATATTTCAAAAATAGCTCTAAAATTTTTATTCACACTGTATGTCTGGAAATTTTATGGTGTGACAAATAACAATGCTTAGTTCTCTTTGGGGTAAAAACTCATTTATGGGTAGTTTATTGATAACTAATTTTTCAAAAACTTTAAGTATCTTATGAATGACTGGTTTCAGTTACAAATTTAATACCACAAGCAATATTTTGCCATAAAACATTTTTCAAGTAATTTTAGAGCATAAAGTAATATACATAAGCATTAATATAATATTTTCTCAAGCATAAAACAACTAACAAAAAATATTCAAACTTCGATTTGGCTTCTATAATGTTTCATATATCCAATTTGAGTTTGCTTCAAATTTAAAAATCGAACTTTGCACACCCCTAGTTATTACCATATTTTTTTAAAATATGTATTTTAATTATTTTTCTTGTATTGTAGGAAATTGATGTAGATGCAGTGGCATGTGATGGAATAGTAGTGTGTATGGCAGTGTCTGAGCATGTGGAGAATGCTGGCGTTCACTCAGGGGATGCTACTTTAGTTACCCCTCCACAAGACATCAACCCCCAGACCCTGGCAAAGATCACCACCATTTCTCGAGCAATTGCAGCTTCTTTGGAAGTCACTGGCCCATTCAACATGCAGCTAATAGCAAAGGTATAGTACATCTACAAAATCTAATAAGTCAACTCTTTTAATTAAAGACCTAATTTTGCTTTTGATGTAGAATTGTATGGAAGAATGTAAAGGAAAATGTGTTTGTTCTGCTCTTTGGTCCGATTACAATTTTCTTTAGCTTCTTCTATGTACATTATGAGTGTGTGATTATTTGAAAATTTATCTATTCATTATAACATTCAAACATTTAATCAAGTGTTAAATTCCTGTTCTGGGGCCTGGTTGTTGAGTTCATCTTATATTATTTAACACTCTTGACACTTTATCTGAAAAAATTTACGATTTTTTGAATTTTTTACATTTACAATTATATCTTATAAATCTTATATCATATCTTTTAAATCAATTTATTTTTATTTATTATTTCAAGTATAGTCTCTGTGGTAAGTCTTTAAGTTATTTTTTGATTATTAATTTTCAGCAAGCTATTTATCTTTTCATACCTCATTAAGTTACATCAATTTGGCAAAATTGCAATTTTTCAGTTACATATTTCAAATCATTCCAAAAACATGAAGTTCAATAGCACATCTTTCTTGTGTTTTATTCAATGTGGCTCTTTAAATGATAAAGGAATATTTTCAAAAATTTAGAACAATGTGTGAAGAGTAATAGTGCAATATTTTAAGAAGGAAAGAATAGAAGACATGAAGAGAGAAGTGTGTTTTTATATCTAGGCCTAAGCTAACTATCCTTTCAAGATGGCTTCCTTCACTATCATTGACATTAAGGAAATGCACTGTCATTAACTGTGGGGTGATTGGGAGTGGGGAGGGGGGGGGGTGTATCTCATTGGGTTGGTATTGCAGGTCAACATTAGGCATGCTGACCATTACAACAATCCAGCTTTGTAACAACTTATGTTATTCCTGTTTCAGGATAATGAGCTAAAAGTAATTGAGTGCAATGTCCGTGTGTCTCGCTCATTCCCCTTTGTCTCCAAGACCCTGGACTTTGACTTTGTAGCCATGGTAACGCGGGTGATTGTTGGGGAGCAGGTGGAGCCAGTTGATGTTTTGCGAGGCTGCGGAAAAATAGGAGTCAAAGTTCCCCAGTTCTCATTCTCGCGCCTTGCTGGTCAGTACATGTAATTTGTTTATGTAATGGGCTGTCTTAGTGCTAACATGATATCTTCAATGTTCCTTGACATAACTTGTGATTTACATTAAAATAAGGAAAGATGGTTAAGTGTAAATGGCTTGAAATAATTTTTTTTACCTACAAGAGTTATCTAAAAACCAAAGAAAACAGTTTAATTTAAACAAAAAATTATGAGTGTGTTTCCTTTAATCATTCCCATTCTTCTACTCTCACTTACACACTTTCTGTTATCTGTTATCTGCCCACTACCAGACCAAGGGGATTGAAATGGGGATGGGAGATTGTTGAGCATAGAAAGTTAAGTGAGTGATAGAGAAAGTTGTATTGCAGTGGCTGTGAGTGTAGAGGGATTATCTTTGCAAGGTCATCCACAAGCTCAACTAGTAGACAAACGTATGAACCAAGAAAAGAAGATTCAAGGAAAGCTAAAATTGGGAAAGATTCGAGTTAAACCAAAACTGTGATCACGTTAGGGAAGCTAAAACTAAAGAACTATCAGAGGTTTCAAAACTACATCATGAATCAGAACTTTATTTCAATATTTAAATTCATTCATCAATTAATAATTATCAAATAATTTTAAAATTAAATATGTTTATTTAAATTGCAAAAAATATAATGATCAAAAATGATTTTTTTCTGTTTTTGTTCTAAAATTAATATATTTTTACATAGTATTTTATGCACAAATCTCAAGATAAAATTCCTATATAAAACTCACTAACTTAACTATGAGAAAAGTAAAGATCATTTACTAAAATTTATCTTTAAAGTATGATAGGATCAAAAATAAAGAGAAGTATCTTTCAAATTTAAATTTCATAAGCAAACATACTATACTGAACAAACTAAAAATGGCATACTTGAACAGTTAATTTTTTTAGTATTAATAATATAAATTATATTTTAATAGTTAAAATTAAATAAACCAAATGATCAGCATCGGTGATCGGCCTAATTGAAAACAAACAGTCAGCATTGACATGTTGGGGCAAAAGAGTTGATCAGCTCAGCTCGAATTAAAAACCAAACAATACTTTTATTGGCAAAGCTTTGTTATTTTAGATCGTGGTAATATGCCTTTATTCATGATTCAACCACTTCTGGCATTTGGTTGCAATTACTCCCAACTTGGTAAAAGTTTCTTAGTTCTTCTGTGGCACATAAGCAATCATGATATTAGATATTCTGAATTGTGTGTGTTTTTAAATTGAATTTACTCTAAACATTTTTAATGTGTGTGTGTGTGTGTGTGTGTATGTGTGTAGAAACTTATCATCATTATCATCTTCATCATCATCAACATCTGTTTCCAGCCCCCGGCTGAGTCAATTTGGTAAATTGCCTCAGTCTTCTTCGATTCTTCCACCATTCTTCCTCCTTCAATTGCGTCCATTCTGATCCTCTCACTTACACACTTTTTGTTATCTGCTTCCCCCATCTCTTTTTTCGTCTCCCTTGTGGTATTTTTCCTACATACTTCATCCCCATTATTCCTTTTAGATTGAAAGAAAATTAAATTAAATTCTAATATCAAAACCCATAAACTCACCAGAAAAATGTTATTCCAAAAGTTTACTTTTAAAGCCTTACAAATTTCAGTAATTTTTAAGCACATTAAGTACCACCTTCATTAGAAGATGGTAAAATACCCAAAATAACCATATTTGTCGAAATTGCTAAAGTTCCCTCAAAAATATAAAATTCACAAAATAGGTTTATATATTTTGTGCTGTTACTTTTACAGTTTAAATCATAGTTTTACTACAACTTTGGATTGTTTTAATAAATGTATGTTTTGGTTATGAGTTTAACTCATTGTTATTGACTATTTAATCTATGGAGTAGGAATAGGAAGAATGAGATAGCGGACCTGCATCTAAATAAATGTGGAGCAGAGAATTAGAATAGCTTGTAGAAAATCCCCCCATTGGTATATTAATATCATCACTGTAATTGATTTAAAAAAATATTTTTAAATAGGCTACATAAAGTAAAGTACATTGTATTTATTTTAATAATTTAAATTAGTTTATTTTTAATTGTTTTACTAAAAACTGATAAACAATACAACAAAATTATGATTTTTGATAGAATGTTTATTGAATTTTCACCAAAGATTTGTGTTTATTCTCATCATCTCATACCAATTAGCTTGGCTATTTTGGTTATTTTGCTTTTATGTTGGCTGTGCGCAGGAGCGGATGTGATGCTAGGGGTAGAAATGGCCTCTACAGGCGAAGTGGCGTGTTTTGGGGAGAACCGCTATGAAGCCTACCTAAAGGCCATGATGAGCACAGGCTTTCAGATCCCAAAGAAGGCCATACTCTTGTCCATCGGAAGTTTCAAGGTCAATTATGCTCCCAAGGTTTCTTTAGATATTTTGGAAAATTGGGAAAGGGATTTGAACAAATTTCAACTACACATTCTAAAACATAATCTTCTACAAACAGATGAGTTGTTTCAAATTTTTACTAGCTGTTCTCCTTTGGGCCAAACTTCCATTAACAGATATGTCAAAACTTCCAAAAATGTTAATTTTGGTTATGTTTGGTTCTTTAAAAGTGACATCGACTATAGAATGTTATTATTATATGTGCTACATACAGTAAATAAAATGTTTAGATTAGAAATGTCACAATACCTTCTTTTCTCTATTTCAATTATCAAGTTCATCCTCGATTTTCAATTTAGATTATTGAACCTTTCATATTTTATTATTTTTCTAAGCATACATCCTCATTTAAAAACATTTATTCAATATCATTGAATAGCAAAAAAAAAAAAAAGTAAATAGTACAAAAGTTCATTTTTTCTAACAACGAAAAATATCTGTTTCCTTAGTAATAAAGCATATTTTACCAAATTAATAAAATTATGAGGAATTACATTAGAAAGCAAGTATTTCTACCTTCAAATTACAGCCTCGCCGAGTCTAATAATTAAAAAAAGTATATCCTCGCTGAGTCTAATAATTAAAAAACTATATCAAACAATTGTCGAAAGCACAAATCTTATAAATTCATCAAATAGGGTTGTTAACTGAATCAAAATATGTAGCAAATAAACTAATATCAGAGATATTCGATTACTACTTGTTCTGAATTTTGCCATTTTCTTAGTTTCCAGTACTGTACTTTCATTGAGAGCTAAGAATCAAATTGTAGAGAATTGTAATACTAAGATCTATTTTAGATTCTTTCGATATTAGTAAGAATTGAGAGTATTGAGGTATTGAAGAATTGAGTTTGATATCCCCAGTTTAAATCAAAATTCAACATAGGACAATGTATTAAAATAAAAATGTTATAATGTTGACCAAATATTAAGCCAATCAATAACTTGGTGATGACTTCCACTAAGGACTACACTCTACAATAAAATAGTTTCATGAAAAACTATGATACCACATTTGTTTCGATGAATTTATTTCATTTTTTCACACTTTCTACTATGTTTTTTGTGAAACAAATCTGCATCAGCATATATATATATATATATATATATATATATATATATATATTGTTCTGTTATTCAGCACAAGATGGAGCTATTGCCAAGTATCACATCTCTCCAGAAGATGGGATATAAGCTCTATGCCAGCATGGGTACAGCGGATTTCTACATGGAGCATGGCGTTGATGTGAGTAGGCGTAATATGTGTTTTTTATTTGTAATAATAATAATAATAATTTTTAATAGGGGTGTGCAAAATCCACTTTTAAAATTTGGAGGAAAGTCAAATCAAATAATATAAAATATTGCCAAAGCCAAATTGAAGTTAGAATATTAAAAAAATAGTAATAATAATAATGTCGTAGGGGGGGGGGGGGAGAAGGGTGAAATATTAAATAATACCTAACTCAAAACTTTAGATGTGCACTTAGTTTTGTAGGAAATTTGTTCTGTGAAGCCCTTTCAAAACAAACTTCTTACCAAAATCATTGTAAAATTTACAAAATATTAAAAATTGCAATAATAACTAACATATTTCTACCTAAGTTGATAAATTAAGTTATTATCACTGAATGTTATTTAATTATTTTTGATTTTGGTCAGTGAACATTTATTTGTAATGTACTATGCACACTTCATTTACTCTGAATGATGGCAGTCTTTACTTAACAGACTATACTATAGTCCTATTTTATAAACTACGCCATAATGGAAACCTGCAAGGTAAGTTTGCTACCTTTCAGGATAAACCGATTGTACATTACAGGGAGAAGTGACAAAAATGTTACATAAATATGTATTTGAACTTAAATTGATTGACAAAACGTCAAATTTGCCAAATTTTTTAAATTCTGACTCAAAGTTGAAACTGACAATGAATACTTGAAGCAAAATTAAAGTTTTTAAGGTTTTGCATACCCCTCATTTAAAACAAACAAACTTTGATCTAGTTTATTTAGTTGAAGTTAATACACCTTTTCCTACATTTTAATGGTACCTACTCTTCTTTCCTATACCTTTATAGTGTTATTCTTTGTACCCCCACTTTGGAAGCGTTATCTTTCTTCTCTGCACTCCTTCACGTTGTCAAAAATTAAAATTGTTAAGTTACTTTTCTCAGGTTCTCTTTTCATGCTTGTACCACCAGACGTTGTTTGCAATGGAATAATTACTATATAACTGTAGTTTTACACAATTTGAACATAAGATCTATTTTATAATACACACACAGGTCTACAAATTATGTTTGATTCTTTCAAATAGTATGGCACTAGATTATCCAGAAATTATCAGTCAGAATAAAAGTTTGTTAATATAGAGCAGCTTTAAAGTTTGAAAATTTAGAAGTTAACACCTGAGGACCTTAGACACAGTGGGGTTGCAAACCAAGTGAAGTTGGAAGAACCCATTTTCTTGTTTTATAGTCAGACAAGAAGGCTTATGGAATCTTCCAGTTTCATGAGACCCCCACCATTATTTTTATCTAGCACCACATCTTACTACCTGTTCGGGTTATACTTTCATCATTATTTTGGCAGCTTTTGGAAATGAGAGAGAGAGGGATGGGTGGGTGGATGGATGGATGGATGGATGGATGGATGGATGGATGGATGGATGGATGGCTGGCTAGCTGGCCGGACGGACGGATTTTAAAAATGCCACCAATACATCAAAAGATATAGCCCTCTTTTTTTAATGAAGTGCCAATTTTACTATACCATATAATATGCAATCTTCATCATGAACTATTTTTCTTGTTAAGATACAACCATTTTATCAATTTATTTATCATACAAGGCAATCAATATGTACATTCTTTATACTTGAAAAATTTATTGCCACAGATATTTTTTCAAGTTTGTTTTGCATTCTCACTTAAGAAACCAGCTGTAATCAATCTCCCATCATGAAGGTATCCCAACGACCTTGATAACATTTTTCCACTGTGGAAAATGTTTTGATGAAATAATTCTTCTTGCTCACCACTTCTTTGCATCATTATAATTTCTACTTAAATTTCAAAGGTTTTAACTGGTTTTACTACCAAAGATATTAAAAATAATCATTTAGCATCATTCACATATCAAAATGTAAAATTATAAAATATTTTCAAACAACCTTAGATTAATCTTTTTAAGGGAGCCTCATACATTTGATTTACTAAGAAGTTAATTATTGTTTTAAAATGTTTTAATAGTTTAGTAACTTAACAAGGTCTCTTTAACTTATATGTACATTTTTATTACTTCAATATTGTGAATTACTGTATTGCCCTTTATATATATTTTGACCACTTAATAACAAATGTAATTCTAATCTACTTATTTTACTTCTTTCATTTGATCTATTTATCACAACATTACATTATTAAATAGGTTTAATTTGAATGATAATATATTATTTTTTATAAAAGCTTTGTAGATTATACAGCGTATGTTTTAAGCCGTAGGTTTTCCCATCCTTACTCTAAACACAGTAGCCATTTATCATCTCACTATCTTTGAGTTATATTTCCTGTCAATATGAATATCTCTTTCTTATCTTCACCTTGATTTGTTTTATAACGTTCACATTGTTCACTTTCATGTAAATATTTTTTCCCCCTCTCTCTATTGTATCTTATTACCTATTTGAGCTATACACATATTAATTGCACTATTGGAGTTGGGATGAGGAAGGATGAATTTAGAGGAAATGTAACTGCACTGGTGGGGAAAACCCCCTCAGCTCATTCGGCTGTGATTTGAATCCCGATCTTGTCACAGGGAAACAAAATTAGAGGAGCCTGATATTTAGGGTCATATATTTAGTTGAGATTCTGACGTCAACCAATTCCCCATTTGATTGCTTGTTATTTGTATGTTCTGAGATTGTTTTATTTACTTCCTCAGTTAGACCATAAGTATGGCCTGTAATCTGCAGCCCACTTATATGGGTTGGTGTCGATATTAACTCGGTGACATGTTATAGATTAAAAGACAGGAGTATGACATTGAATTTTACTGATATTCCACCCCTTGGATTAAAGAAATTGTTTGAATATATAAAATAGTGATAGGTCATTTGAATCCTTAAAGTTATTCTAGATTTTCAGGATTCAAACAATTCACATTTAAGGTTTTTGGCTAAATTTTAAATATGACATTTCTAAAGATTTCTTATTATGGTCACAAAATTCAGATAATATGCATTGTGTTAATTATACAAATCCAGAAGAAATGAAGGGAGAATTCACATATATATACAGTACTTGCATTTCTGTGGAGAAAGTGTGTGAGAAACCATTCAATTAAAAAACACCTTCAGTACAGCCGACTGGGATTTGAACCCGTCATTAGCGGTGCAGTCTATTGTGAGAGGGTCGCCTTATACCATTAGACCAGTGTTACCCAACTATTTTCAACTCAATGCTCCTCTGCAAAGTCTTTTTATTCTTAATGCTCCCCTCAGATAAAATATATATGCCAAGGCTTCCTATTCTTCCCTTAAAATATAAGTAATGCATAATAGGTATTTTCATTGATTATTAATGATCGTTTTTATCATGTCATTTTCTTGCACTTAGATTATACATTTAATTTTTAGTTTGATTTATTAATATATATATATATATACACATAGTTATAGAAAAATAAATAAATTGGGATTAACTATTAAATACTAATGTGAGCCCATAGCTAGATGATTTTTGGCTAACTTCAGAATATCTGGAGCATACTTGGATAGTGAGAGTCCTAAGTCACTGCGACTGACAATATCCAAACAGTTTAGATTTTTCACTATTATTCGATTCACTGCACTGGTTAAATTTTGTTTTTTAAATCTCACTTTTTGCTGTTATTTCGGGTTTACAACAAAATACTAATCAAATTACAGCATGATCAAATTTATGTTAATTTCTTCTTAATTTTGTGCTAATTTAAATATATATTTTTTGTAGACTTGGTGTTATTTCGTTTTATAGGAGGATTTTGTGTAAAAAAATTTTTTTTGTTTTATTTCGCTTTTAAAAAACATTGTAAATAATATCTAAAGACTATCAAAGGAAAATGTACTTGATTCCATCTTAGTATGACACTTTTTGCTTAATCTCGTCTCAACATTTTTATGGGGCTCTACCTACAGGTAATCTTCGAAGTGCAATGACTCTATGATTAAGAATCCTAACAGCAACAAGTACATAGCTTTCAATATTTTTAATGAAAAATCCAGAATTTTTTTTTGAAACTAAGTTAAATTTGATTTTTTAAACCAATTTGCAATTTGACGTTCCAGGTATATCGATAAATCTATCAAATACACGCAAGAAACAAATCATTATCTCTCAAATCCTAAAAACATTAACAAAACTAATCAACTCCACACATTATAAATCAATAAAATACTCTGTGTCACTTAACAATAAACTCTTTCAGTTTACTGGTATTGTTTCGCTAAATAAGTTCATTTAAATATAACAACGGATTATCAAGTCTGTGTAGTTCTAAAGAAAAACAGCAAATAACTGTCTGTGTTCCACATCTGTGCACGCCACTAATCCGTCGAAGGAATGGCCCCCCCCCTATTCACCCAACTTGTCAAACACACTCTCGCAATTGGTTCTAACTTTCCTCAAGACAGCATCTTAACAATACCTAGTGCCAGGGCGCAGCACCCATTCCTTGATATGACACTGGCCTCTATTTAGAATTATTTATTGAAGAACACACATTATTTATACTTTATAGTGTTATTTCTATGAATTGAGACTATTAAATGCATTCTGAGGACAAAACAGTTTAAAAATTAATTATTGTGTATTAAATCTTAAATGTTTCAACTGTCGCATTAAAGTCTAATGATACATGATTAGATTGACAAATATCAACCTTCTCCCCCCCCCCATATTAAGCCCTAACGCCCCTCTTAAAGTTTTTCGCTACACTAACGCCCCCTGAAAGGTTGTAACACCCCTAAGGGAGGTGCTACCGACAACGTTGGGAAGTCCTGCACTAGATCATTGGACCCAGTTAAATCCATGTTCATCTAGTATTTAGCTACAGTTTATATTTTCTGTAACAACTAAAGAATTAATGTAAACACTATCATAATTTAAGAGAACACAAGCTTACTGGTGTGGGGAAGTTAATCTTTAACTCTGATTAGGCTTTATATTATCCACATTTGAGACTTTTAGGTATAATATTTATAATTTGAGATAAAGTGGATCAAACCCATCTCTAATGAAAAACATCCATAAAAGATTATTTAGTTTTTGTAAGAAAAGCAATTTTGTTAATAATTGCAATAGGTTGATTTTCCTATATTTTAACGTTTTCCTCATCAAATATATATATTTTCTAATCTGTATTGATTGGCTAACTATTAACAAATAAATGTTTGAGGCATGAGTGAACCTGAATCACACTCGCATTATCTAAGTGTTATCTACAAGTGTGAAGACGTGTCAGCATATGTTTGTTTCACATTCAAATACATTTGATTGACAATGGTATCTTTTATCTATGATTAAAACTATTACTTTTTTAATCCTGTGATTTAATATCTGTTCAGGCTATATGCGTTATATGATAGTTGAATCTAATGGGGTTTAAGATGAGGAAGGTATTATTTTAGAGGAAATCTACCCGCATTTGGATGGAAGGAGAGTGGGAAACCGTTTAGGAAAAAAACACCCTCAGTATACCTGACCGAGATTCAAACCACCAGATCTCCCCATCATCAGCAGGCCAGTCAAACATGAGAGAGATGCCTCAAAGACCATTTGGTCACTAAAATTTGTAATAAAATTTAATCTTTATGTACATTCTCAGTATAAAAGGGTTTATTATGTACATCCCTAAACTTTAATTTGTTCATTTTTGAAACAAGAGTAAAGTTTTGATTGTGAATGAGCTTATTATTTAACAATTTCCCTAATTTAAGTACCTATTAATAAATATTTTGATTTTTTTCTGTATCATTTTGAATGAATATCTAGAGTCATTACGATACATACTATGGGCTTAGCCCAAAATAATTTAGACAAACTGAAGAATTATAGTTTTATTCGCCTCGCATTGGGAGCTAATTGATGAATTATGGTTTTATTCACCTCGCATTAGGTGCTAATTGATGTGTTTCTGTTTAATTAATTAGCTGATAACTGCCCCGTGATCGAGCACTAATTAAAACGGTACGATACGTTGATGATATAATTGGTATTTATAGCCCCGTGATCGAGCACTAATTAAAGCGGTACGGTACCTTGATGATATAATTGGTATTTATAGCCCTGTGATTGAGCGCCAATTGTTGAACTCTTGAAATAATATACAATTATTAGGTTAGATGTGATTTTATTTTAATGTCACTATTGTTTTGATCGTAAAACTGATCATGTTAATAATTTCGAGACACGACTGATAATGATAACACGAACGTACGTATTGAAAGCTGGTGTCAGTCAGTGCTAGTCAGTCTGATGAGCCACTCAGTGAGCCACTCTCAATTATTTCACCACGCCGAGTATATAATTCACTTCGAAAAGAACATTCTAGAAGATATTATAAAAAATTAAAAATACAAAAAAAAAAATCTCGGTGGCAGTAGAAGATACGAGAGCCGGAAGCTGCCTCAAATTACCTTTTAAAATCTCTATTCAATCTTTCCAGAACAGGAAGTTATTATTTATAAACCTTAAATTGTCATATTGCCTCACTAAGCGTCACACACTCTGATGTCACTTGTCAATGGCTCGTGCCTTCTTAGAAGAAGTGCTTTAAGTGCCACGTAATATATTATAAAGTTCAAATAAAATTAAATACGTTTATAAAATTAGGACGATATTATTGTCAATGCCTTCACATATTCTTTAGGGGCAAGTCAGTTACATTACAAAACCTAACAACCTGACACCAGAATATCATTTAGCCACAATTTTCTAGATCAGTGGTTCCCAACCTGGGTGTGTGTGTGAAGTACTTCTGGGGGGAGGGGGAGTGACGTTGGCATAGAATTATTAGGAAATAACATCATAATGAACTAAGAATTTGAAAACTTTTTATGTCAATCCCTTTTACAAAGTAAGTTATATTTTTATTGCGGTAATGGCGACACTGGCTACAAGTTGTAATATTAATCTCTTAGGTGACCAGCCAAAAGTAAGCAGCTCGTGAGCATGCAGACACATGAAACACCAACGAATTTCAACTGACTCTCATAAAACCTAAACAGCCATGTTGACTTTAAATGTAAAGTGATATGTGTTGTGCACTGTTAACCATCAAACCCAATATTCGAGAACTGATGAAAACAAAAATTTCAACCATCACAATAATCTTCAGTTATTTGTTAGTTTGTTGATTAATTTTTTTTTTACTTTTGTATAAAATAGAGGATTAACTATAAAACAAAATTGTTTTGAGATTTTTTTATACTCCTTCCAAACATTAATTGAAGGGTGAAGTAGGAATTTGATTATTTACTAAGGGGGGCTGAAAAGGGTTGGGAACCACTTTTATATATAAACTAAGGAATTAAGGTTTAGAAAATTAGAATAGAGATTAAAAAAAAAATCATACGAATGTGGCAAGGTCAACCTTTCATGCATTTCATATAAGCTTTAGATTTGGATTCAAAATATAAAGGTAAAATGAGGATGCAGTTTTGAAAAAAAGATGAATTTTATCTATCTCTAACTTTTTAAACTTTTTGAACTCATATAAGTTTTTAGTTGACATTTTTCTATTTCTATTAATTTGAACAAATAACTATTCAGGTGTATGTTTTCCCTCTGAGCTGATTTGTAACAAAAGGGGTGAAAGATACAATTTCTTCAAAATCCATTAAACAAATGCAAAGTTTTGGGAACAAATAACTCTACTGTATAAATTATATCTCAAATAATATTTAAAAATCTACAACTAGCTAAAAAAACTCACTATATTTCAAATTAAATAAATCTAGAAAAATACTTAACTATTATATATTTTTATTATTAAAAATATTTTTATTAAGTTAGTAATAAAACATTAAATTTGCTAAGCTAATAAAAGCTCATAACTGTTACAGTACATTAATTTTAAAATATAAATATTCACAACATATAATATAATTAAAACAAAGATACAAAAATATATCACAGATATTCATTGATTGCTGCTCATTTATTTTTCTAAATCAACTTTAAATCTCCTATTCTGCTTTCCAAGTTTAAAATAATATGCTTTAAAATTAAAAAGTGCATACTGTGGACATACATACACACATCATGCCATTCTCATATGGGGTAGCAAGAAACTGTACATATAGGTCAAAACCAACTCCACACTTAATCTCTCCTCTTTAACTTCTTTCCTATAGTCGGTTCAGATTTGGAATTGTTTTCTGAAAGGCCTTTTTCCCTACCAGAAATCAATTATATAGTAGGATATTGGTATAAAAAAGAGCTTTCAGAGACTAATTCCTACCGTGAATAGAGTATACATGCTCTTTTATTATTAAAACTCTAAAAAATTGCAAAAATAACTAGATGTTGATTTTATTTTAAATATTTTTCTCTGTCATATCGATTAAATATTTTGCAATAAAAAATATTGTAAATCCCCCAAAAGTATATTTATGAATATAAATTAATATTTTATTATTTTTTTTCAAAACAATTTTTTTTTCAAACCTATATTTAGCAAACAAAATTATAGAGTATTTAAGAGCACAGTTAACTTTTAAAACCATTGTCTGATGTAATTTAACTGTAAACAGTTTTTAAATGTTACATTACAAAATACACTACACTTAGATTCGATAACGTCTAGGTGTCACAGTTCTATCAAACAAATTGAGATTTTTTTTAAATAAGTTTTTTTACACACATATCACAAACACACACAATTATTGTTGAAGTTTTTTGATATGTAGTCCATAAATCATGCAGTTTTTATCAAACACATATTCTCTCAAAATACTTAAACACATTTCTTCATCTATTACTATAATCACAGAAACTTGAGCTATTCTTTACATTTCACTTATATAATATTAAATTCAATACCTGTATTTTATGTTTTTGCTAGTAAATAATTAATGGTAATATTATTCACCATTTTATGATGGCCACCAAGATAATTTTACTAGAAATAGGATGAACTATTTACCTTTGGGGAATTCCATGGAAATGAGCAGATAATTTATCTTATTTGTAGCTTGTAATAATTTGTTTCCCTTGCATCATAATAAGTTATAGTTTATAGGCCGGCCATCTAGGAAAAAATAAAATTGGCTTATTAATATTACTAATTTACATTATAACTCATTTTACTTCCTCTTAGTATAGTCATCTACTCATAAATCATGACCATAATCATATTTAATTACTTGAAAAAAATCATGGTCAACTGATTGAAATATGATTTATGATATTTAATAACACATTAATTATTTTATATTAGACCAGGCAGAAGAAATAATAGAAGGCTTGACAACCATAAATCAATCATATCTACTATTCTATTTTGTGTTTATGGGCTTCATAGTGTCAGATGCAGTTCATACTTATCTACCAAATTATTTATCTCCTTCTCCCAACCATCTTTCTTTGTTAAGTTTTTTTGTTCGAGACCAGCCTGAAAATTTTTGTGTTGTTTCAAATTATCTTATAGTTCACCCAAGTACTGAACAAGTTTTACCAATTCAGTTGGGGAAATAGTTCTTATTTAGCTATTTGTTTGCAAACCTCATATCATTAGTGTTAATATAATGGCACAACAAAAGGGTTTTAAGTGTATGTTTTATTTTCTTTAACCATTTGTTCTTTGGCTTTAAAAATTAGATGGATCACCTAAATCCCTAACCTAGTGCACTTCACCAAAACAAAAGGAAAAGTAATCCATGAGAACATATGAGGTTTCCAAGTTCAAAACTTCCTGATAAAAAGTCCTTTTTTAAAAAATCTATAACTTGGAATCATCAATTTCTTCATTTACAACAATTTCTTCATAATCATCCTCCAACTTCACTTTGGGGTTGGGCACATTAACATTAATTTTATACCTGTTCTGAGGACCATTTTCTGAGGAATGGTTTTGGTTGTGAACATGAGCCTCTGTAATGATCATGGGAGGCTTTTTGATTTCTGGGTGGACAACTGTGTTTTGGGGAAGGGGGAATGGTGTGCGAACAGAAATGGGTGTGTTTTTTCTATTGTCTCTCTGTGGGGGCAAGAAGTTATGTGTCGGGTTTCTGAATCCAGATGAAGTTGACATAAAAACGGACTCCTTTGATGCGTCTTGTAGATGCTTAATCGTTTTCAGATACTTTTTGGATACAATTTCTTCACCTGCATCTTCTCCAAGAAGGGTTGCCAACCTACTTGCATGTTGCAGGTACATTTGGGCTTGTTTCGCAGCCCGAAATTGATTACTTTTTTTTGCCATCTCGATGAAGTGAGGAATGAACATTTCCAATAGCAGTTTTCTTCTAAGAGGGTCAGCTCCTTTATTGATGTGAATCTGCATAAACATTAAGAATTAGTTAAAATAGTTGCTCTAGATTAGACATGAGCAATACTTTACAAGTGTCCCTTCAACCTGAATTATGTACTTGCATCAATATGGCTAACACATCACATGCATGCATATGCATACATTCAATTTAATATGCACTTTATGGAACAACTGATTGTGTAAACACACATATTTAAAAAAATCTTAATTCAATTGCTAATTAAAATGGTTTAGCTTAATCATATGAATAGGTGAGCTTTAAAATATGATTCTATGTTGTTTTCACAAAGTATATTTATTTTATTTGAATATAATATTCACACATATTTTTTAATTGATAGTGTTGAGTTACAAAGGCTTAGTCATAGTTTAATATATACAATCATAAATATAATTTGTTTTCTCCTTCCTTCATATTGCTTTTAAAAAAATTATCTAAACATTTATCATCCAGCCAAACCTACTTTTCAATGTTACATTGTATTTTATAATATATTTTACTAATAATTATAATATACTTATCACTTTAAATACTTTTGAATATACAAAGCTGAAATGGTTTGGTTTATAAAGCTAGTAAGAAAACCAATTCAGTTTTGCTCTTGGCACTATACCTCTCACCTTAACATTGATGGACTCGGTCGACTTAGAGTTTGCCAACCTAGCGGTGATTTTGTTGGCTACACTCTCTGCCTCAATCTGTCTGCTCACCTTCTCGGCAAACTGCTGTTGGGGGTTGGATACTTTCACGCCTATCCACAAGTTCATCACCTCATCCTCTTTCTCTGGATCCAAACTGATGAGCTTTGGTCCTGAATCTTCCTGGTTGGGAGTGGAAATTCTTGTCCTCGCCAGAAGGGGATTAGCCAAAGTCAAAAGTTCTTTATTGGTAAGAATATCATAGAGCCTTTGGTAGTCTAACACTGGATAAAAATTGTCTATTTCATTCCCTTCGTAGTTCAAGTAACTTAAATTCCTGACCGATATAAGCATGTGCATGACAAGATTCTCTCTGATTCGAAATAACTTCTCTTGCACCTTGAGAATGCTTGGAGAGGGGACACTTTCTAGGAGGTTTTGGCTTCGGATAAAGTAGTTGTCAATCTGTTTCTTTTGGAGCGCACTGTAGATAATGTTCACAAACATTTTTAGTGTTTCCCCGAGTCTTTCTTCTGGCCAGTCATTGTAGTGCTTCTCACATTGCCAAAATAACAGTGTCCGAATGTGAGATGGCAGTAGTCCAAGTTCTGGATCAAAAGATTCAAGGAAGCTCTTATAAAGTGCCATGACAAACAGATAGCATCGGATCTGTGAATGGGAGAGGCAAGTTTCCAGGAACCATTCCGCCTCTGGGAAGGAGAGTTGCCACTCGATAAGTCGGTTCCGGTTGTCACCCCTTGCAGGTATATAACCAACTGGCAGAACATGACACCCCATAGTCTGCACCTTCTCCACCATACGTTTGGTTGGCCATTTGAACTTAATCATTTCCTGCTGCGATACTTTGCTCTTCCTGGAACGACGAATCCACTCGTTGGCATCTTTTGGCCATGATAAACACTTTATTGTAGGAATTACTTCATAGCAATCTTTCACTGTGAATTGTCCGATTTTATTGAACTTATTGCAGTAGATTTTTGCCCTGACTTTGTTGCAAGCTCAACACACTCGTCAGCAAAGCCTAACAGATAAGCCAGCCTGTCCGAGAAAAGATCAACAAAATGACACATGAAGGTATCTGAATTTAGGTAATATCGTGTTTCAAACAGTTCTTTCCTTGAATTAGTGCTGTCGAGTACTTTCACCATTACCTTGTCAAAACACTCATTAGGTATCTCAGAGGAATTGGCTGGAATCCTCCCTAATTGACACTCTTTCAGCTTCCTTTGTGTTCTAAGATTAGTAATGGTCGTGTAGCCATAGTCTGAGGACTCGCTGCCTCGGCTGTTGGGGAGGCTCCCCGACTTGTAGCCAGAACTACCGCTTCTCCGCTTCTGTTCATTGTTTGACTCAGAATCAGGTGTTTGTATGGACCTGCTAATTGGTAGCTTGATATTGTGTCCACGCCATCTTGGTTTCACTGCCATTGGTGGGCTTTGTAAGGTCCCACTTAGCTTCCTCTCTGTCTCAGTCATCATCAACCCAAACACTCTTTCTGGACTACTGGGACCAAACATCTTCTTTTTGGGTGTGATAATGCCACCATTTGGTGCACTGATGGAAGGACTCTCCAAAAACATTGGTTTATTCCCATTGTTAATAATATGTTCTTGTAGCTCCTGCATCATGGCGATGCCAGGTTGGGTGGACTGCTCTGGCATGATAATACCATTTGAAAAACTCTCAACATAGCTTTCAACATTACTTGGCTCCGAGTAGATGGTATTGGGCTCCTCGGCATCTTCTATTTCTTCATATGTATTGCGTCTTTTATTGGAAATTGTGCTTGCGTCACACCGCAGTTTCACATAGCCTATAAAATAAAGATCAAAGTTTAAATACATGTAACCTTCTTAATTTTTCACCCTATTTTGTCCTTTTCTTTTAAAGAAAAGTAATTATTGCTACCCTCTTTCGTTTAGTCCACGGGCGAGTTTAGAAAGATAAACGTCATTAGACATTTGTACAACAAATGACCATTTATTCACTTGCGTTAAAATAGTTAATCTTTGTCTTTAAATTAAAAAAAATAATATTACACATAACCTCTATGTGTTTCTACCACTATTTCCTGTACTTTCTTTACATTTTAAAACATCACTAAAAACCAAATTTTCTCAGAAAACTCGGTCTTATTATAATTGCTTTAGAATAAACTTTTATTTTTTTGGTTTGATTAGTATTTTACTTCTTATAAAATTATTCCAAACACTGCTGCTTATCTATATTTGTTTTTTTTAATTTTTTCTAAATATAACATGTTCAAATTTTTGGTGATGAAAGTCCCTTAACCCTACTTACCAACAACTATAAATAAATTAACCTTTTTTTCTGGTACTATCTTAGTTCCAAACCATTAGTTATGATGCTAAATTAAACAGGAAAAATGTTGGAGCTTTGAAAATTAACCATACAAAATACATCCTATATCTGTGGTTCTCAAACTTCATAGTCACGTGGACCTTCTAACAATGGAACATGTGATTCGTGGAGGAAAGAATGAAAGCCACAGGTTTGTTAATGACTTGATGATAGGATGGGATGAAGAAGAGGAAATATAGGAACAGCTACAGGAATGGAATGAGAAAGTGAAAAAGTGTGGAGTGAAATTTAGTATGGTAGAGTGTGAAGTGATGGTTATGACAAAGAATAGAATCAAACCTAGTAAAGTTATAATGTTGGATAAAGTAGGTTTGAGCTTTATACCCATTGTCACATATGTAGCAGAAACATGGACATTACATTTAAAAGAGACTAGGAAAATGGAGGCCTTTGGAATGAAGTTTGTGAGAAACGTGTTAACTCTAACGAGGAAAAAGTGGATATGAAATGAAGTTATCAGGGAAATAGTGGGAGGTACAGGGAGTATATGAGATAATAGAGGAAGCAAGACAGATGGTATGGGCATGTAAAGAGAATGCCAAAGAAAATGTAGGAAAAATATGGGAATAGCAGATAATAGAAAGTGTGAAAGTGTGAATGGAAGCATTTAAAGGGTGAAGGATGGTGGAAGGTTGGAAAAAGATGGAGCCATTTTACTAAACTGACCTAGCCGCAGGCTGGAAACATGATAATGATGATGTTGGTGGTGATGATGATGATGATGCTGGTGATGATGATGATGATGTGATGATGATGATGTGATGATGATGATGATGATGACTGAATACATTCAGATGGCTGGCTTAACTCCGTATATAATGTGCTTGACTCTGACAGTAAACTATAGCTCAGCACTGACTTGCTATTCCATTATTATTATTTTTTCAGATAAATTTTGGGGCAGTTTCTAAAAAGTAATGTTAATTTTGTTTCTTTAAGTTAAATAGTTTAATCCACCAAGGCTGATATTGTCCTTCCTCTCCTCTTTCATTAATTTGGCCCCTTACCTTTGATCTGCAGTGTATTACCCTTCTAGGCTATTCACACACAAGCGGTGATAGGAAAGTTAGGTCTTATTGGCTTTTAAAAACAAAATAAAAAAATTTCAAATTCTTAATACTGCCAAAATTAATTCATGAACCTAGTCTATTTTTCTACAAAGTCACCAGAAGAATTGAGAAATTTGTCGTATCATGTCACTAGCTTTTGTACACCTAGCCAAATGTAAGTTCAGCCAATCCCAGATCATCTTTTTGAGCTTGTTGTCTTCTCTGAAGCATCGTGGGCTAAGGTATTTCTTTGATTGCAAGAACAAATGGTATTCACTTGGCGCAAAGTCCGGGCTGTATAATAGATGATTGAACACTTCCCAACTAGAGTTTTTTAAGGAGATCTACAGTGCACGCTGTGGTGTGGTCAAGTGTTGTCATGGAGGAGGACAATGCCAGATGACAACAGACCACACCTTTTGTTTTGAATTACCCGCCTCAGTTTTTTCAATATATTTCAATACACTACATTGATGAGTGTTATTCTGGGCTACATATATTCAAGAAACAGCACTCCTTTCCGATCCCAGAACACAATTGTCATCATCTTTCCATTTAAAAATGTTTGCTTGAATTTCTTGGGCTTTGGTGAGCCTGAGTGCATCCATTTCATGGACAGCTGCTTTGTTTCGACATTAATGTGTGAACTCCAGGTTTCATCTTCAGTCACGATGTGGTCAAGAAATTTGTTACCATCAATCATGTATCATTCAAGTAATATCAAGGCTTCTGGTGAATGTTTGTCAACATTTGTCACCCATCAAGTACAAATTTCACACAACTGAAGCCTTTTTAATAACAGGGTGTCCAGTGACCTGGAAAACAGGGAATTGTCAGGGAATTTGCTTGGTAATGGAAAAGTCAGGGAATTTTATTAAATTTCTAGAAATGCCTCATATTTTGATTCACAATAGTCAAAATAACACTTTTCTTCCAGTTAATACCTACTTGGAATCACTTACACACCATTGTCCATGTTGAGCAGACTAATATCACTTCTCAAGGTCAACAAGTGAGTTTTGGACTAAGAATGACTTTGTCCCACAACTATTTTAAATCATTCTTGCTCGAGGCAATCTTTTGATGGCTCAATACAATTTTACTGAAATCTATTTTTAACTTAAAATAGTCCATTTCCCCAGAGGCAGAAATCGTTTAGTCCCTTTATTGAGTGACACAATTTCAGAATGTGTATGTATCTAGAGAAAAAAAAACATTATTTAATCTATGATCTTAAAAAATTATTTTCGTAATATACTTAATATCAATAAATGGTGGTCTGGGAAAAAGTAAATTGGGTCTGGAAAACCTGGAAAAGTCAGGGAATTAAAAATATAGTTTGGCTGGACACCTGAATAAGGATCTGATACAAAACAGTATGTGAAATCTAGGGAAAATCTGATAAGAGTTAAGAAACCATAAAGCGTCTGTTTTCACAGGTCTTCTTGCCCACATGTTCAAGCAAGTGCGAGGAAACAGCAGAAAGGTGGGCGCTCTGTTCCTTGTCATTTTGTTGGGCCATTTTTAAACTCATAACACAGTTTTTAACTTTACGATTTCTCATTGCTCACTACAGAAGAGCCATAAATTTGACAACCCTGGCGATGAATTTACACTGCACTTGTTTTTTTTTGCACAAAGAAATCTTATCATGGCACAAACTTCACAATTGATGGGACTATGGATTTAATAGTTCATTTTAAAACACTCATACACAACCATAAACAATCACAGAGCTTTGCTTTGTAATGAAAAACATTAATGCTCTTTGCATGCGCCAACATGACCGTGCCCGTAACAGAGCTGCCATGCTCATTTGGCCATTACTTTCCGAATACCCCTCGTATTAACATTTCTGAGCTATATTTGGATTAACATAATATCTAAAGAAAGTGTGCCTATAGATGGAGGTTGGGAAACGATTTAAGTAAACAAGCTTCACTACATCTGGCTACGATTTGAACCCCAACCTCCTTCTCACCATCAAACCAAATCAAAGGAGACCGACACCTTGGTCCTATTGGCGGCATCTAGAGGATTAGTAAAAATATGTGTGATTACTTACCATACTTGCTAGTGCTTTCTGTGGCGAAGAAATAGTTGGGTCCATCTACGCTGCTGTAGTGGGTCTCATCCAGACTATCGCACATCTCGATGTTGTCTTGCACGACATGGAGTCTGAGGGCAGCCAGTGTCTCAGCGTAGTGCTTATTGAGCCCGTGGCGGGGCTTGAACCGGACCCTCTGTCCCACTGCCTCGTACAGTTTGTCTGGAAGTACACACTGGCGATCGTGTGGTGCAAGGTTACGCTGAATGTCTGGGTCAGAGAGTGAACTGCTGCTCACTGCTGCAATAGTCCTGACACAAAGATTTTTTTTTATTAGCAGAGCATTAAAATAAAATGGCTTAGAATGCTAATTTTCAACTAAAATGTTGTGACATTAATTTCACCGTGTTCTAACATTTTGATCTTTCATCATCATATCATCATCATCATAAACAATTTCCAGATGCTGGCTGAGTCCGTTTGTAACATAAGCCTCTCCCAATATTATAATTTTAATTATAAATAACTTGAGAGATGAAACCACCACCACCATCATTATCATCATCATCATCATCACACCATCACCATCACCATCACTACCACCACCACCACCACCATCATCTGTTTCCAACCTGTGGCGGGTCACTTTAGTAAAATGCCTCCATCTTCTTCTATCCTTCTACTATTCTTCCTCCTATAATCACTTCCATTCTTTTCCTCTCGCTTGCACACTTTATATTATCTGCTCCTCCTATCTCTTTCCTGAGTTCCCTTGTGCTCTTTTTCATACATACCTCATCTCAATCATTCTAATTACTGTTCTATTATTTTCCATCCTCACTACATGACCATACTATCTCAGTCTTGTTTCCTCTAATATCTCATGCAATCCCTCTACCCCCACTCTTTCCCAGTTAACTTCATTCCTAATCTTGTTTCTCCTTGTGACAGTTAATATGCTCCTCACAAACTTCATTCTCATGACCTCCACTTTCCTAGTCTCTTACATTCAATGTCCAGTACAAAGTCCACTCTTTACAGCACTTCCTTACACTAGGCACATATTCTTCCTTATCTTATGCTGTTATATTGATTGTTCACATTTTAATTACAAGGTCATTTTTTTTCACTGCTAATAATTAGACTATTGGTTTTGATTTTATTGTTCAGAGGACATTGCTTGTAGTACTAACGTGATGTACATAAAACCATACTATCTTGACACTTTCAGAAGATAACAAAAGTTTAATTAGGAGTAGCCAATATTGACACTAAACCATAATATATTATCTTACAACTGTCAGAATTGACATGCTTTATCAAAAGTAAAAGCTTCAAAACAGATTTTTTACTGTGGAACACATTAAAGCATATCAAGTTACTCTTAGAACTGCCAGATAAATTCGCGAGCTTGGTTTGACAAGGTTCTAACTTATTTATACAAAAAAAAAATCAATTTTTAGTGATGATCAGTTGTACAATTGTATTAATTTAACGTGAAAGACATAAATGCGTAATATTAATATTAATGCACAATATTTTATTGATATTTGGAGAGATTGGTAATAATAATTACAAGTTATGACACATTATAATAAAGAAATCTTGAAATTATAACAAACATCTAAAAAGATCAATACATTTTAAAAATTGTAGACTTTTGAGCCAATTACATTTAAAACCATGATTTTATCAAACAAATGATGAGGTTATCATGCATAAATTTCGTATCTCTTTATTATATTGAGAGTAAAAAGAACTAGTTATAAGATTTGAGAGTATATAAAATTGAATTTGTTCTTATCTGAATTCCCTTTTCCTTGGATACCGCTGCAAATGCTGCAATGTTATGTATACTACAACATGTTTTGATTTTACGTCAGCATCATCCTCAGGTCCGATGAAAAAAAAAAAACACATCAAATAAAATTGTGGTCAAAACACAATGCACTAGCCAATGAGGTATAACTTACAAAATCAGTGAAGGTAACAAATTATGATATCGAAAATTGATAATATTGAAATATCATATTTACCAGAGTTAAAAGCTATGTAGTTGAGTGTTCCATGATGTTAATATAGGAAACTGATATGAGAATTAAAATTAACGTGTTTATATAAAGTGAGCAAAGATCATTCTGGAACACTATACTGCAAAGTCAAAGAAAACTCCCTCAACATACCAAGATCAAAAAAAAACCTCCAACTCTCTCTGCACCCGCCCATCCTTCCATAGTAGTAAATGACCTGTTCAGGCCAGTGTCGAGAAGACTTGTACCCCTTTTTTCATGTCATTTTTATCAAAACATGTTATTTTAATTCTCATATCAGTTTCCTATATTAACATCATGGAACACTCAACTACATAGCTTTTAACTCTTGTAAATACGCTATTTCATCATTATCAATTCTCGATATCATTATTTGTTACCTTCACTGATTTTGCAGGTTATACCTCATTGGCTAGCGCATTGTGTTTTGACCATAATTTTATTTGGTGTGTTTTCTTTTTCATTTTCATCAGACCTAAGGATGATGCCATTGTAGCATCGAAACATGTTGTATATATAATGTTGCAGCATTTGCAGCGGTATCCAAGGAACAGGGAATTCAGATAAGAATCAAATTCAATTTTTATATTTTCTCAAATTGTATAACTTGTTCTGTTTACTCTCAATATAATACAGAGATACAAAATTATGCATAATAACATCATCCTTTGTTTTGTAAAATCACAGTTTTAAATGTAATTGACACAAAAGTCTACAATTTTTAAAATGTATTGATCTTTTTAGATGTTTGTTATAATTTCAAGATTTCTTTATTATAATGTGTCATAACTTATAATTATTATTACCAATCTCTCCTTAAACTTCAATATTCTCCCTTAGAACTTTTGGTTTGATATTTAAAAGACAAGTCCTCTAGGCTTGTTCACAACCCTCCTACTCGAGTCTCATTAAATTTGATATTGGCAATTTTTTTCATTTTATTTTACTTCATGGCTCAGTATTTATTTAATTTCATTATATGATTTGGTTAACTTTATTATTGCTACCTAGGAGAATGGAACAGTCTTATAATTTAATAGTTTTTGGGAGTTCCTGAGAAGTCCTTGAAATCATCGGGTCTCATTTGTATTACTCAATAAGGGTTGCGGCAGTTCACCTGCTTCATTATCTTTCAGACCCAGGGGAGAGTAGAAATCAATGTGGTTCATGGCTTTTTTAATACTACTTTATGCATTATCCACTTCTTGGATACAAGAGTGCCTTGGCACAGAGTACTTCATAGTGACAGACAATATATTTGAACTGTCTCTCAGGAAATCTAGGATTACGTTAGACACAATCAAATTTAGATTTTGGGGCATATATGAGTCAGACCATGTAATTTAGTCATTGATATCATTTTCTTCAATTAATTCACCCAAAATTCTTCGAAGTGCACCCGCAATATCATTTCCAGTTCGGCCTGCCATCACTTCTGGCCATATTTCACAATATACTTTCTTAGTAACTGAATAGAATGCAGTTAAATTATATACATCTAATTTTCTTAAGTATAAAAAGCAACTAACGCTTGCATGTGAACACAAAATTACAATTAGCAAATCAAACATTAAGACAGGAGTGTCACTTTCCTTATCTTTTTTATTTATTTCCCGCATTGCATTCTTTAATGTTTGATGCCAATCATATTCCCCCTTTATTTCCTCTGTTAATATATTTGTCTTTTTTGCTACTTCATACTTTTCACACAAATCACATCACTCTTTGGGATATTGAAATCGAAATTAAACCCGGTGACAAATATTTTATATTAAAGAGACTCTTTAACTGGGGGATTATTTTCCTTAGCACACTTCTCCATATACAAATAATACATCTTGGAAATGCTCAAGTCTGCTGCTGATCACAACATTCCAACACCGACTTAACGACAGAACAATAAAAGTATTTCTTCTCTATCTAAAGATTTATCTTTAGGTTTTATACCTCAGAAAATCACCAACAGCATTTGAGCATATTTGGTTTGGTTTTAGATTTAATATTTGTGTGGGGTGATAGCAAACAGTACATCAGAGTATTTTGAAAATCACTGTAAGTGGAGGTAACACATTCTAATAACTGTTCTTTGGTTAAGTTTTTAAAGAAATAAATACCTAGTAAAAAAATAATTTTATGATCTGTCAAATAATGTTGAGATTAGTTGGGCAAGGCTCTCATTGCATTTGATAGCAGTTGGTGGGGAATTCAAGGTTTGAATTCTAGCTTTGGGAGATCCCAATGTGATTTTTTCATTCACCTTCTATGCAAATCTAGGTACATTTCAAAAAAGTGACCCTACTCTGCTTAGATTAAATAATCAATAAAAATTGTATCAATCAAAGAATAATAAACTATATATCCACTCCATTGGGCACTAGACGAAAGACATTGGTCTCTTCTAGTTTGGTTTGCTGGTGACAGGAAGGTTAGGGTTCTAATCCTAAACAGTTGTATTGGAAGGGTTTTTCCTTAATAGTTTCCCAAACTCACCTCCATTCATATGCAGGTAAATTTCCTCTAAACTCTTATCTTTCTTGTCCATGCCCCACAAACATACATATGCTGACAGCTTAGGGGGATAGTAAGGCACTAAAATAAATAATGTATGTATCAGTGTATCTCACCTGTCAAAGTTTTCGAAGAACTGTACTGACAACAATAAGTTGTTGAGGATGAAGGTATCCAGGTCTCCTTTGAGCGAGTTCCTGATCATCTTGAGTGCAATTACCTCTGGGTCATTATTCTCCCCGACGACACTTGGCAAGCCATTGTCGAAGTCGACTGTGGGTGTGGGCTTCTTTTCTGGACTTTGTGACACCTTTGAAGGATCAAAGTACTTTTTGCGCCTACCTGGGAAGTTACCCATGGTAACACTTGACTATTCTGTTTGATAAATGATGGGAATTTTAAATAAACACACTAGAAGTTATAAAATATTTGGTGTTGTCTTATCGGAACCTGGTTTTAAAATAATTACTTAAATATTCTTCTTCTCACAACTATCAGTTTTTGTTCACAAATAAACTTTAACTTATGTATAGTTCACTATACTTATGTCTTGTCATGTTTAACTCACTAATACATTCTATGAGAACTGTACACACTTATCTTATATGAACTTTCCAAATTTTAAACACAAGTCCAGCAGCAGTTTCAAAAAATAAATTTAGAATTCTTTGTAATCTCAAGTTATCTCGTGTAGACTCAACCCAGGTGCCACCCCAAAGTCGTCAGTTTCTGATGACTTGAAGTCTTCAACAACTGTGGCTTTGGAGCACCTCCACTAGTTCTGACAACCGAATGTCCTTTGATTACTTAGACATGCTTTGAAAGCACTGCAAAAAATGATGCAAATAAAAGCTTTATCTTATCACAACATTGTCGCCTAGATAACTGTCACAATTCTATGTGGGTAGTGATCACATTCTGTTTGAGGCAGACCACAGGTAATCTTATCTTAGATATTTCATGGGCGAGATTTCAACTTGGTCAACATTTAATCTCGCCACTTTAGCATTTTTTTTGTTTGTTTCAGAGGAATAAAGATTTAATCACTCAGTAACTTGGTGTGTGTTGGTATCCCCTCCCTTATATACATTTTATCTAAATTGTGAATTTCAATCAAACCAGGTACATACACAGGACCCACAAGGACATCTCGGATATATATATTGATAACTTTCTTCTGAAACATTCTCAAGGGTAGAGAGGTTCGAAATTCTAAAATACTAACCATATAGGGCACACATGGTGATCAAAATGTAGCCTAGAGAATGTAATTAAACTTTCCAAGTTTATTTGCGTTTAGTAAAACTTGGTTAACATATTTGTAGTTGACATTGGTTGTCTTGGGGTAAGATGCTTGCCTCAGGACTCAATGTTTGTGAGTTCAAACCCAGCCGAAATAGACAGTTTTTTTATGATAAAAATCTGTAGGACATTTTCTTTCAGAAGGGAAGTAAAGCCATTATTTTAATGTCAATTCTGGCATGTAAAAGAAACCCGGAAGGTATGTAAAGATACCTTTCATGGAAAAATTGGTTGGCCCTTTTGCTCTTGCTCATAGAAATTTTTGTGTGCTGATATTATCAGTTGGTTCAGAAAGTGCATGCTAAAGATATCGGATATTAAAATGAAAAAAATACACATCTGGAAGCATATGAAAAGGAGGGTGTCTATGATAAAATATCTTAAATTTATAAACTTAAATTAGAATGGTTGTTTGGGGGGACAAAAATTCAACATATTTGATTGAAAATTTGGATAGCCTCTACTTTGAGTATTCTTAAAAAAAATTTCTACTAGTGAATTATGTCTAAATGCGGTACTGAGGGTGGTTTTTCCACAGTAATGTTCCACTCGCTTCCACAAAAATGCGGGTACAGTTCCTATAAATATAACCTACCTAATTCTTAGTTTTAAAATCATATTTTTGTATTTCGTTTGTAAATATAATATGTTTGGTCACACTTGATTGTTTACTGAACTTAGCCAGAAATTTTGAGTTTCAATCCCAACCGTATGCCTTTAAGTAATTTTTTCTATAACGGAGCTTTCTACCCTCTAGCCAAACGATAGTGTATCTTCACTCACACATAATCTTTCCCCTCCATTATCATCGACTTTCTATTTCACCTGTTTTCAATTTCATTATCAACATCAGTTTCCAGCCTGTAGCAGGGTCTGTTTAGTAAAATGCCTCCATCTTCCTCTGTTCTTCCACCATTCTTCCTCTTCTAATCGCTTCCATTCTTCTCCTCTCACACACATTTTCATATTTGTTCCTTCCATCTCTTTCCTAATTTCCCTTGTGGTTTTTCTCATACATACTTTATCTCCAGCATTCTTATTGCTGTTCTCACCTTTTCCATCTTCACTACATAGCCATACCATCTCAATCATGCTTTTATTACTATCTCATGAACTCCTACTTCTACTCTTTCCCAGATAACTTAACTCCTTTTCCTGTTTCTCTTTGTGACAGCTAACATGCTCTTCACAAACTTCATTCTCATGGCCTCCTCTTTCCTACTCTCTCTTACATTCATTGTCCATCTTTCTGCTGCATATAGGACAGTGGGTACAAAGTACGCCCTGTACAACCCTTACTTACACTTTAAGGACACTTCTCTCCTCCATAGCAGGTCTCTTACGCACCTATAGAACAACTCTCTTCCTGCTATACTCTTCTCATTAAATAATTTTACTTCCACCTTTCTCCTCATCACGCTTCCAAAATATTGTCTATGGTGTACTTTTCTCAGCCTTACTCCATCCAACCCTATAGATTTATCAGGCCTTGGCTTCTTTGTCACACGGTGTCTACCGTCCGGGAAAACTGGAACTAGCCTGGAATTTGAAGTGGTCATGAAAAAACTGGAATAAGTTGGGAATTTGGTGAATTATAAAAAAAATCTGGGAAATTGTTGTTTTACTCAAAATATGAAATATAATAATATTAAATCCATAAATTACAATATGCTTCAAACTGTCTTCTTTTGTTTGTAGCTGTGGAATATATTTTATAATCTTATAATTCCTAGTAGACTATGTAAATACAAATAAAAAAACATTTATTTGAATTTTAAAACTCATTATTATTCATAAAAAAATGTTAATAAAAATTATGAGGAAGGGAGGGGTTAGGAGGGTGTGACATACTTTTGAGTCAGAAATTTTAGGAAATGATCAGGTAAAATAAGGGAAAAAGCTGGGAATTTCATGGGTCAAGTTGTGTAAACACCATGTATTGTCATTATCATCACTTCACACTTTACCATGCTAATTTTCATTCCACACTCTTTCACTTACTCATTCTATTCTTGTAATTGTTCCTTTACTTCCTTTTATTTATCCCTCTATAGTACCATCAAGTCATCAGCAAACATCATCGCTTTCATTCTTTCCTCTCGGAGTTTTCCTGCCATTTTGTTCATGACCATTTCCATTACCATTACAAATAGTGATTGTGAAAGGGCACTCCCCTGCTTCACTCCAGTTCTTATTTTGAATTACTTCATCCTTCCACTCTTTGTTTTAAAACAACTCTTGTTATCCTCACATATGCGTTTCACTCTCATAACAACTCCCCTTTCCACTTCAGCCTCCTCCATCGCTTTCCAAACTTCATTTTTATCCACACTATTATATGCCTTCTCCACATCCATAAACCATTACCAAGTCTTTACCACATTCAGGATTACCTCTGTTTCTAGTTTCATTATAAACTTCTTTAACTGATTTCATCAATTATTTAGAATATTGTACCATGAATGTTTTATGTCTTTATCAAAACATGTTGTAGTCAAGAGGCACACTTTTTGATGAACAAACTAAATTGGTCACTTATTTCAATCTTATTTTAATACAGTAGATATGCTCAAGCAATTCAAACAATCAATTTTTCTTTTATTATATTCCAAATAAAATGGTAAACAGACAATTAAAAATATTAATCATTAAAATTAATAGTTTAAATTTTATTTTTAAATAATAAAATAATAGTTGGTCAAATTATGTTCAGTTTATTGATACTTAATGATATAAACAATGAGTAATACATTGTTTAGTAACAATTACATATACACACTGGTGACAATTAAAGAGCTTGAAATTGCCTGCACAGTACTAAGGCAATCATAGACACTTTTGTGTTTGTAAGCATAGTTATGTTTGTGCCCTTGGTGTAAACAACTCGTGTTACTTTTGATGAATCCTTTTCGGCCAGCTCTTCTGCAATAATTTACACTGCTTATGCCAACCCATATACACCAAAGGTTCTTATGGAAGGAGATTTTCCTGAAATCTTATTTTAACATATCTTTACTTTATATGCACAATAAAGTGGCAGGAGATCTCAAGGAGGAAAGAATTAAAAACATAATATTTGGTGATGACTTGATGGAGGAAGAGGAAGTACAGTAATGGAATGATGAAGGGAAAGAGTGCGGAATAAAACTTAGCACAGTGAAGTGTGAAATGATGAAGAAGAGGTTAAGGCCTAGAAAAACTATAAGGTTGGATGGAGTAGAGCTGAGAAAAGTAAGAAACGTAAAATATCTTGGAGGTGTGATTGAGGCTAAAGGCGGAAGTGGAAAGCATCTAATGAGAGGGCATCAAGAGGAATTGTTCTATATGTGTGTAAGAGATCTGCTATGGAGAAGAGAAGTGCCCTTGGAGGGTAAGGAATCATTGTACAGGATGTACTTTGTACCCATTGTCACATATGCAGCAGAAACATGGACAATGACTGTAAGAGAGACAAGGAAAGTGGTGGCCAGAGAAAAGAAGTAGTGAGGAGCATTTAAGCTGTCATGAGGAGAAACAAAGATTAGAAATTAATTTATCTGGGAAAGAGTGGGGGTACAGGGAGTACATGAGATAGTAGAGGAAGCAATACTGAAGTGGTATGGACATGTAATTAGGATGTAAAAGGAGAGAATACCAAAGAGAATGATGTAATTAAATTATGTAGAAAAAATAATGCAAGGAAGATCAAAAAAGAGATGAGATTAGCATACAGCAAGTGTGCAAGTGAGAGAAGAAGAGTGGACTCAATTTAAGAATGGTGGAAGGATAGAGGAAAATGGAGGCATTTTACTAAACTGACCCGGCCACAGGCTAGAAACGGATGATTATGATAAACATTATTCAATATGTATTTATGCAGTGTTATCATCAATATTGTAATTACTTAATACATTAGTAACAGTGCTCTTTTATATCAATCTATGTCTAATTGTGTGTAGATATTGTACATGTCTTATAAATAAGTGTTATAAAGTATGCTTTTTGGGTGTAAATAAATTATTAGGGCTTCTGTAACTGTTTGACCTTTCATACAAATCATAAAAAAATCCATTTAATTATTGATTTGTTTGACAATGGTTTTTCAAGAACATATTAGTTAAATGAAGTTTGACCAAACACATTTTTAGTTTTTTCCTTAAGGGTATGTTTAACATACAGTATATTAGTTAATTTATTTACAGTAGCATGGCGAGGAAGCCACTTACAGGTAAATGTATCTGCACTTGCCTAAAAGGAGAGTATGGAAAAAAACATATTGGAAATCACACGCTGAAACCTAATATTTTTGTAAGCCTATAAATGACTGGAAATTGAACCAAGTCCAATCCCAACCCATCGGTTCAGATCAAAAGTGTTAACCACCCCTGTTAGTATAATTAATTGCTTTAGTGCTCTGAGCACCACCACTTGTGTGTCTGGGCCCATGTGGGGACATCAAAACTACAAGTACATATTTCCTGCCTATTTAAATATTGTTTTAAGAAAACATGCCTGACCTCATTGAAGGTTGTATGAATAGCTTATCTTATCTTTTTCAGATACCAAACTAAGAATTGCAAACTTGACTAAAATACTCAAAGATACTCTTGAGAAAAAAAGTGTGAACATTTCTAAGCACAAAAAAAAAGTGACTTATTGATTCTGGTCTTTCCAAAGACACGCAACATCATACAGTTACAATTAAATACACATTAAAATCTTGTTAATTATTTAAGCAAAACTACTCAGTGGCAGCATTAAGCCAACTACCGAGTCGATGGTGGCTGCGTTATCTGATAGTTCTAGATCTTAATAATAAAATCACACATTCGTATTCGACGATTTCCGCATGTCCATCATAGACTCTTCCTTAAAATATGAGTGAAGAATTACCCTGGGCATGGGGCGATTCCTGGATAGCTCAGTGATTAGAGCATTGGCGTACTAAACCAAAGGTCCTGTGTTCGATTCCTGTGTCTCCAGGTGTCATTTTTCAATTTTCATAAAACAATTTAGCTTTAAATAAAAAATAATATAAATTGGTTTATTTATTTATTAATCACTTTCACAGAATCACAATGTAAGTTATTTGCTCTATAGCCAATTATAAAATACCATTTCATGCCATTTTATTAGCCAAACATCAATTAGTTAAAAATATTTTGTTCTTGAGTTATTTTTTAAACTCATCATCATCATCATCATCATCTGTTTCCAGCCTGTGTCCGGGTCACTTTAGTGAAATGCCTCTATCTTCCTCTTAATTGATTAGTTTTGGTTATATGTTCCTCCAATCTCTTTCTTGGCCTCCTGCGGGCTCTTTTTCTACATACTTTCATTTCCAACATTTTCTTTGGTATTCTCTCTTTTTGCATTACATGCCCATACCATCTCAGTTTTGCTTTCTCTACTACTCCTGTACTTCCTGCACCCCCACTCTTTCCCAGATATTTTCATTCCTAATCTTGTTTCTCCTTAAGACAGCTAACATGCTCTTCACAAACTTCATTCCCATGGCCACCACTTTCCTTGTTTCTCCTTCATTCATTGTCCATGTTTCTGCTGCATATGTGACAATGGGTACAAAGTACACCCTGTACAACACTTCCTTACATTTCAAGGGCACTTCTCTTCTCCATAGTAGGTCTCTTACAAACCCTATACATTATAACACATCTCCCTGCTGTCATCATCTTATTAAATCCTCTCTACTTTCACCTTTCTCCTCAATCACGCTTTCAAGGTATTTTGATTCTGAACTTTTCTCAGCTCTACTCCATCCAACTTAATAGCCTTACTAGGCCTTACTTATTCTCTTTCTTGTCATTACCATCACTTCACGCCTTGCCATACTAAATTTCATTCCACAATCCTTCACTTCCCCATTCCATTCTTGTAGTTGTCCTTCTTCCTACTTTCCCCATACACCATCGAGTCATCAGCAAACATCATGGCTTTCATTTTTTCCTCCACTCTTGTTCATGACCATTTCCATTACCATTACAAATAATAATGATGAAAGTGTGCTCCCATGCTTCACTCCATTTTTTATTTGGAACCACTCCATTCCCCCTACTCTCCGTATTAACACAACTCCTGTTAACCTCATACATGCTTTTCACTTTTCACTGTATGAGGGAAATATAAACCATGCTTGCAGGAATGTATCCCAATGAGCTAGTTAAAATAATTGGTATTTTTAACTTTTCATTTCCACACACATTTAAGGATATATTTATCTAATGTACTGAATGTTATAGTGACTAACCATTTGAATTTTTTCTATCCACCATTGATATGAGGCTAAATATAGTGATTTTCATTTTTATAGCTAGTAAGATAATAAATATTTGCTTTAAGACAGTTTAAAAAAATTATTTAGATGTTATTATTTATATTTTAATGGCTTATCCTTAAAAATGTTTAGTTGCAATATTTGAACATTATAAAATGTATATGTTCATAAATATCCTTATATGATGGTATATAATATCTTGATTTAAAAATAATATTTCCACACCATTACATAATTCTTAATAAAGTACTTTATATGAAGTGCCAATTTATTACCTCATCAACTGAAGGGTATGGGAAAAGATAATTAAGTAAAAACAACTGACCTGGTATTTTTATTATAATATAATTGAAAAAACAATCACCCCAGTTCAGCTAGTTTGGATCAAAACCTTGTCCTGAGTCATTAAGATAAATTATTCATGCCCCCACTCCTGAAACTCATCATTGGGAACCATACTAATATTTATCAGTCCCACTTGAAAACTTTTCACCAGTCAATATCAAATTCATTCATTGGCACCATTTTGACCCTCTTTCTTTATCTTATTGTTAAGATATTGCAATATAGTAAAATGTAGAAATTTATTTAATTTAAATCTAAAATACCTTATTTTTGAGCTACTCTAGCCGTCGCTAGTTGCTATTTATTGAACTCTTATTTATCAAATTTAAGATACATTCGAGAGAATAAATCGAAATTTATGTTAATACTAGCTAATAAACTGTGAACTTAATTGCTTGTGAGTACAGTAATGTTTCAAGTATTTACTAAAATTAAAGTGGAATATACTACTCATGATTTAAAACGTCACTCACCCAATATATTGAATTTCTGGTGATGAGGAGGCTGAGGTTTGAAGTAATTTTTCTTAGATGGTTTTCCTCTTCCCCACCATGCAAATATGGATACATATCTTATGAATCCTACTTTTCCCAATGCGTAAATATGCAAATAGATCAAACTTGTAGTGTCAGAACTTTATATATATATATATATATATATATAAATAAACTTGCACTGCTAAACAAAAATTTTAAAATGTTAATATAATAGTTTCAAAAGGGTTGGATTTCAAAGTTTTTTTAGAAAAAATAATAATTTTACATCAATTGTTTCAGTCAACAATTTTATATATCTACAAAATATGTTCTTAGCAAATATTTTATAATCCAAATTTTTGTTAATTACAACCGAGAAATCCAGTTCCTCGGTCATATCTAAAAAAAAACTTATCTCCCCAATGATGTATTCAAGTGTAGGTCAAATAGGCCCAGCCCTACGGTGGTAAATTTTAGGAATATCAAAATTTCTTCTGCTAGGGTACAAGACAAAGAGACCGCTAGTCCTTTTATCAGTTTTGTTTTAAAGTGAGTTGGCTTTTAATCATTCATTAAACTATTTAGAAATGCTTATTAATTAAATTTACTGTGTTGCCTTAAACAATGTAATTATATAATAAAAGACTGTGTCTTTTACATTGGCACACATATTTTTGACCTCTCAATATTCTCACAACTTTTACAGGTTAACCAACTCTAAAACATTTCATTTGATTTCAGAAGTAAGGATACAAGTAAGGATACAGGGATGACATACTTGCTATAGGTTGAGGGGGACACCAAAATAATGGATATGCCACTTTACAGCTACAATAATAATTCTAGCACCCTCCTCGGTGGCGTAGTTGGCCAACGCGCTTGTCGTGTTGAGCTCGACTGCTGAGGACGGGCAGATCGAGGTTCGAATCTCGGTCGGGTGAACTGGGGGTGGTTTTTCCTAAATGGTTTTCCACTCTCCCTCCACGCAAATGCGGGTTCACTTCCTCTAATTCAACCTTCCCGATTCCTAATCCATTAGCGTAATTATTACTTAAAGCGTATAACCCGAACGGGTAGTAAGACGCAGTGCTAAATATTATTATTATTATTTTTATTATTATTATTATTATTATTATTATTAGGCCTATTATTATTAATAATTCTAGCCATGACACTATAAGAACAATGAAATCTCTTAATAGTGGAAACCTTCCACTATAAAAAAACATGTCCATTATTAAGAGGTTTCCGTTATTTGGGAAAATATTTAATCATAGTTCTCAAATACAGTTTAATATAAATGAACATATATACTATGAATATTATCTAAAACAATCTAATTACTGCACTGTACAGTGTTGTACGCAGGATAATTATTATGTACTGATTGCATAATACAAACCATACACAAATACAATTTTATGTAATAGTAGGCCTTCTGTACTGTATATGTGCACACAAGCACAAACAACTGCTGGACCATCCCCCTGCTGATTACTCGTAAGGGGTAGGAGGTATAATCTTGAAGTACCCTAGTTAATTCTACATAAGCTATTTTTAAAAACTTTAACAATTTGCGAGACACTGGAATTCTTAACAATCCTACATTCAAATATTATAAATTGAGTGGATTTTTCAAATTTTGAACTTTTTTTTAGAGATTGGTATTCATAAATATGTGTGTGTCTTTAGAAGTGTCTGTGTCCGTTATTGGGAAGTTGTTTCACCGTAAGAGCCTATGTTATTTTGCAAGGAGATTTCATTTTACATGTAAACCAATGTCAGCTTAGCTGAATAGTTCATTAATGCTCTCTTGTAATCATATTTAGAACCATTACTATGTCAAAAGTAAAATTACTTAATACAAGTATGCTAAATTTTTGGCCCATTATTCCAAGTTTCAAATTCCAGTTAGGTCAATTGAAGACATTTTTATTTTGTACATTTTTATGTATCCTATCTTGTTAAATGTTAAGGTGTATCTTTAAAACCGACCATCATCTTTCTCTGTCTAAATTATTATTATTAGTACCCGGTTCCATTACATTCAACAAGCAAAGAGAGACTCCTTAATAAAACTCTTCCAAGCAGTGTTAAAGAAGAGTGAATTAGATATTTATAATAACCTAGATAGCTCAGTACATATAGCAGTGATGTACTAAGACAAAGATCTTGTGTTTTAATTTAGCATGATTACTTTTTTCAAATATGTAATATCACAAATTATTTTAGTTTACACTATTCAGCATGTATTATTAGCAGGACTTAGATGCTTCAATTTCAAGGCCCGAATTAAATGTTTCCAGTAGATCTAAATTTTATAAATTGAATGTTTGATAGAGAGAAAAAACACAAACATTAGAAAAAACACTGGTAATAATTGCTTTTGTCTTGATCAAAACAGCATCAGACTTACATTGCATCCCTTTGATGAGGAGGTTAATGTTTGAATTCTTACCAGGTGCATTGGAGGTGGTTTTTCACATTTGATTCCTTGTTGTGCTTTTCCCCATCATCCTATAATGAATGTGAATGCACTTCCTTTAAACTGACCTCTTATCCCTACTTGATAGATTGTCATTAATAGCGCCTGTGATTAGAGTACTACTTAAAAAAAGATGTAAACGTTATTTTGAACTAAATAAATAATTATATCAAATATACAGAAAAATATTATGTGATTAATTATTATTATTATTAGCACTGCGTCTTACTACCCGTTCAGGTTGTACGCAGATTAATTAAGAAATGTCCACAAGAGTAAAAAACACTTTGTTCACACATGAGAACATACTGCAGACCTATCGCAAAACATAAATCCAAATATTAAAATCACTAACCGTTGTGATGTGGTTTGCTATTCGATCATTTACATGTCATTTTAACCACTTTTATATAAATAAATGGCATTTTAAAATAAATAAATAAATAAATATATATGCCATTGTATTTCTCAAGTTGTTGCCATGTGCATGCTTTATTTCACCCTTTGTATATGACCAATTATTTTCTCTAAATTTATCTTCTAGATTAAAAATAATAGAATTGTATGGCTAATTTTTTTTTCTATCTTTTTTACCAAACAATTACTGGGAATGGGCTGTTTGTGGTTGTGAGAAACTAGTTTGTCTTCATATTAGATAATTAAATTAATTAGGGCAAGGTTTGATAGGTTCATTGTCCACTATAATCAGGTGTTCTTTTGCACTTACAAGCACTGTTGTGCTAAAGGTGCACTTCAACATGGTAGCTTCGTGGCAGCTTCATCTTCACATTTAATATGATTTAAAAATATAAAACATATCTTATTCTTTAAAATAAAAATAAATTGCTTAGAGTTGGGTTTAATCCACAACTTTACAAATCTGAATTTCCACTTTACCTTCGAATCCTGAATCCAGATATTGGAAAATATTATTGACATAAGAGTAAATTTAAATATAATAGAAGAATAGAATATATAAATAGTAACTAAATGTTAACATGCTTTCTTATAATCCATTCATTAAAACATTCATACATTCATTTAAGTGTTAAATCACTGTTCTGGGGTCTGGTTGTCATGTTTATAACACCATTAAGCAGCATTAGAGCTCTATAAATCAAATTTCACCTGAACAATTGAAAACGATTATTTATTTTAAGAATTTGAATCTCGAAACCTAGAATCTAAAATATCCTTAGGGATTTGAAGGATTTTAGGGACCATCCCGATTGTTGCAAACAAATATTTTCATATGAAATGTGATTCTTTTTATTTTTATTATATATTTTTTGGTTAAATTTTTGTTGCTATTTTAGTATCTTTACTTTCTCACGATCTTACAGGCAGAGAAAGTATTGTAATCGTCAAAAAAGTCAAACTTGAGATTTTTATGATTCTCGACGTTTCATGACCCCCCCCCCCCCAAATCTGAAAAAGTAGTTTTTGAATATATGTCTGTCTGTAACTCTGACTAGGGCCTAAACTATTTTACCAATCGGGCTAAAACTTGGTATCTAAGGTTTTTATAGGTTGGCCTCGAGGGGGTTTTTGTAATTGGATATCTAACCCTAAAATTATAGGTAGTTTACTGAAAGGCAAAAAGAGAAAAAGTAAATTTTCTCAAATTCGGATATAACGATTTTGATTAAATTTCATTTCTGAGCATTTATAAATATTACAAACAAAGTGGCTACCCTCAATATTTCGGCAAAATCACTTTAAAGGCTCTGGTCTGATGCGTAAATTCTCATTTTTTTTTAATCATATCTCTGAAACTATTTGAGATATGAAATTACTGATCGTTACAAATATGTAGCTCTCTTTATAATACACAAATATTTTATAAGAAGCATATTTTTACAAAACCAATAACTTTCAAGCTATACACAAATATATATTTTTTAACTTTTCAAACACAAAAGGTAAAGTATTGTGACTTTAAAAAAAATCTAGCCTGAAATGTTGATGGATGTCGACGTCTCATGACCCCCCAAACCCTAAAAGGTGGTCTTTGCAATGCTACCTGTCTGTGTGTCTGTTTAAACTTAGAATTAAGAGTAGTTTAATAAAGGGGAAAAAGAGAAAAAATCAATTTTCTCAAAATTGGCTCTAACGATTTTGATTAAAATTTGTATCTAGGCATTGATTAAGATTATAAATAAACTGGCTATTTTCATTTTTCCTTGAAAATGACTTTTAGGGTACTTTACAAAAGCAGAAACTTCCGTATCTCCGCAACTATTTGAGATATTAAATAACTTTTCATTGCAAAATTGTAGTACTATTAAAAATTAAAAAAACTTTTATCTCCATTTTAGACTCAATAGTCAATATTTACATTTTTTATTAGTCAAAACTTATAAGTGAGGAATTGAATAGCAATGTGATGGCATGAAGATTTGCAATACCTAATAAAATGTCAGAAATTTTAACCGGAAGTTGAAATTTTAAATCAAAGTGTTGACCATTGTGGACCCAATATTGATCTTTTTTTTTATCGGTCCTAACATACAAATGAGGGCATTAATTCTTTAAAAATAAAACTGTAAAATTAAAAACCGAGACTCCAAAAAGGTTTTACATAAATATAATGCAATTTATTATTGGGTTTGCTACTGTATATTATTTCGTTTCACATATATTACGAGTTTTTAGTAAATATCTTCCTTCTTAAACAATAGAGCGAGTGCCATTTTGCCCAACACAACATGGTTTCTCGAGGAATTCACGAACACCTCTACAGCAAAAACAATGGGAATTTTCTCGGGCTTGAAGAGTTGATTTCAAAATTCAATCCTTTTATGAAGGAACATATTTCCCGAGTTCTGGGGAAAGACCTTCTCAGATGTGTAACATATTTGGGAAAGAACATTCAAAATGGCATACATAGGGTATAGTTCTAAAATGACCATATATAGTATTTTCCACAGTCTTTTCAGATGAGGGGGAGGTGGGTGGTGCGCAAAATGTGAGTTTTGCATTAGACTGGCCATGAGTTCAATCACAATCAGCTAAATGTTTGGTAGTTTTTCTTTCTCATCTACTTCATATTTCATTAAGCCGTTGTAACCCATATTTACAAATTTCTAAAGGAGCTGTCCCACAATTTAGTCCATTCAGATGCAGGTCTACTCAATGAGCTAAGCTCTATTCCTGATAAGACCGAAAAATTTATCATCGGTGAAACTGTGGCTTATCCTTTCACAGTGAGAAATTAACAGCAGGTGGACATAAGAATTAATTTAGTTTATAATGTGTATACTGATATAATCAGTATATTCAAAAAGTGGGCATAAACACCCAACATAAAATTTTTAAGGATCTAATTTATCATTTCAACATCTCTTGATGTCTTGTTACCATTATCTTGAAATGTTTTTGACAGTGCCAAACTATATTTAGCATCACATTATGTGTCAATCACTCATTTATTAATATCACTACTTTGAAAAAAAAATCCGAACAGATATAACCGTGATCTGTTTGGACTTTGCTGCTTGCCTATTGTCATGTGATTATATCATGACTCTTGCTATGTGTTCTTTAGTAGCACTCACTTAAACTTTTCAATACAATGAAAAAGATTAGGGGGAGGTAATTTTAAAAACATTAGACCTGTATTCCCCTGAAGAAAGAATTGACAACCACACTAAAATCCCCCATTGCATGCCAGGAAACACCTAATTTTGTCAGTTCTAGGAAATAAATTACATAACTACTAATACTTTATCATGTGATGTGTCTTATAAGATAAACCCATACTATAGTCAATCAAGGTAAGACTATTTGGAATACAATTGAAATCATTTTAAAATCATAACATGTGTGTAATTTCTAGTGTAACTCTATTTCTTACAAGAATAAAAGACACTCAATTTTTACCATCTCTAGACTTCTTGAAGAGAGAACTATTGTGGTCGTCAAAAAACAACGACATTGAGATTTTGTGAAATGTTGACATGTTTTGACCCCCCTGAGACTGAAAAGGTGGTTTTCGCAATTCTGCCTGTGTGTTTGTAACTCGGCCTAGAGCCAAAACCATTTTACCGATTGGGCAAAAAAATTATATTTAGGGTTTTCTCAAGGGATTTTTGAAATTAGATATCTAACCCTAAAATTAAAGGTACTTTATGGAAGGGCAAAAAAACAAATCTTAAAATTCTCTCATACAATTTTGATTAAATTTTATATCTAGGAACTGTTAAGCATGACAAACAAGATGTAAATCCTCATTTCTCCATGAAAATGACCTTACATAAGTGAAAATCTCCAATTATGATCATATATCCCTCCACAACTATTTGAAATATGAAATAACTTATCAGTATAAAATAAAAAATAAAATAATTTCATATAACCACAGTTTTCAAAGCTATAAGCAAATTTATTATAATTTGGGTCTTTCAAATTGAGAATTGATTGTTATGCTTTTTGGTTGACAGAGACATAGGCGCCAACTGCGGGGGTGCTTTGCATTGCATATTAAGCACTTCCAAAAATATTTTCAGGGGTGCTTAGCACCCCAAATATTTCAGTCTTTTTAAAGCTTTAATATTACGGCACTACTTCTATCTTGGATATAGGGTTGGATGTATAGGGTTGTGCCGCGAGCAGTGTTTTCTAGCGTAGCAAATGGCAGGTGCTGCCATATATGTAAGAGAGTGATATTATGTTGATAGCATTCGCCACTCGTGAACCGACAGCCTGATATTGTCAATATGTTTCCATTATAATTTGTTTACTGGCTGTACTCGTGCTGCATGTATTATTTTTGTGTTGTGCATGTTTAACTTTTATTAAATTTATTCATATTTTATTTTACTAAACATACATTGAGACTAACAAATTGCACCTTAATTTTGGCCATTTTTTTTAAATACGGCGCTTCAAAATTTGCAAATGTTATGCCACACCCACACTCCTTTTTATAGAGCACCCCAATGTTTTTTACAAGTCTGCACCTATGGACAGAGAGATGTTCCTCTTTTTTAATTGTTTTTGTAAAAATGTGTATATTTTATTTAGATGCAGAATGTTTCTACAGCAGTGTTTATTACCTTATTTAACAAATATGAGTTTTAAGTAAATATCTCTCATTTTTAGATAAAGGCGAGAGGAAGTTTGTGTGGTGTTTTGTACCATTTAATTTAGGTTTAATTAACTACCTAACCATTATCTAAGAATGATTATGACGACCCTAAGCCTAGTTTAATTGACAATTAAGACCTCTTTTACCAATTTTACTTTGGTCAAGTTTTAATTTTCAAAGTCTTAGAGCAAGTTTTTAAACTCTCAATACCTGTTTCTAAAAGTTTGTATTAGCTATACCTGTGGGCAAGATGGCAGATGGGGTTGGTTTTTCATCTGAAATTCTATTTGTGGTTTTCCCATCTGCGTTGATAAGAATGCATTTCCTTTAAGATGGCCTCCTCATCCCTGCCATACAGATTAATTGGCCCATATGTTTAACATAACAACAAATAAACTCATTTTTTGCAAGTTCATATTTTTAGTGTCTGATTTTAGTCTTAAAGGTCAGGATTCAATCCTAACTGATTGCACCGGAGATGTATTTTATCATAGTGGCTTTCCATTACTTTTCTAGATATTAATGTATTTCCTTTAAATTTCCCTCCACATGTTTTCTCAACAATTGTAAATTACCTCATTCTTATTATGTCACAAACACCAATATTATTATTTTTATATCTTTGTAAAATGTCTACCAGGTGGAGCCTGTTCAATGGACATTCGAGGAACTTGACAGCCTGACAGATGGTGAACCTAGCCACCTGGCAGACTTCCTTGCTAAGAAACACTTTGATCTAGTCATCAATCTGCCCATGAGAAACGGCGGGGCTCGCCGCGTGTCCTCCTTCATGACTCACGGCTACCGCACCCGTCGCTTTGCTGTGGACTATTCTGTGCCTCTCATCACCGATGTCAAGTGCGCTAAGCTTCTGGTCGAGGTGAGTTGACACTGTCTTATCTTAAACATGCTTTAAATCTCAACAAACACCCTTTCACTTGTGGAGTTTTTACAAAATGTTTAAAAAGTGACTTAGGCTTAGTAAGGACTCAACATTTTTTTGTAAAATATTGAACTATTACTAAAAAAAAATTCCCTAGCTTCTAATAGAACTACCATATTGAAACTCTATTTTATAAAATAATATATATTAGAAAAAAAAAATAGTGTATCGGCTATAATTTTGAAAACCCAAAATAATTACAACCATTATTTATTAATTAGGGTCATTAAATTCCAAAATATAAAGCATAAGCTTGTGGATTAAGAAATATACGAATTAAAGAACTAAATACTCTTATTCAGACATTTGTCTAATTTCTCCTCCCTCCTCTTATCTCCTGAAATATATATTTCCCCATCAAGCCCAAATCGTGTAGTTTTAAACACCAATCACATGACTTCACACTAATCATTTTTGTGAACAATTAAATGTAATTCCTTTCTACTTCAATTAAAAATTTCCTAAAAAAACTAGAATGTCATATCGTGGCCAGGTATACTGTGGGGGGTTTCCTATACTAGAAATGCATTCACACTAGCACATAAAGAGCATTAGATACCCAAAATGCCTGTTTTACTCTTATATTTCTTTTTAACACTGTACAGTTTATTATACTGTATTTAATCATGTAAATTTGTTTGGGGAGACTCAACAAATATATGATAAAACAAACTTTCACATTTTATTGTAAATAAAAAAGTATGTACTTATGTTTGTTGTTGTTGAAAAGCTGCTATACAGTTGCCATTTTTTAAATCTTGAGGACATCTAAATGTACCTGGGTGAGTGTGCAGACACACAAAGTTTAAGTTTTTGTCATTGAGTGCTAAAGCATCAGTCCTAGGGGAACTATTTTTATTTTTTACTCACGTGTTTTGTAAATAAACAATTTACCAAAGAAAATCGAACTTTCTTGTTTGGTTAACTTTGACAACATTGAAAAAGATTGTATATATTTATTTCAAAAATTGAATTTGACATGACAGAAAGAAATAAAAATAGTTTTTCAATATTCATATTTGAAATTTATTTTAAAATGTATTCTTGATTTAACATTGCACTTTCTAGTTTAATGATTTATTTGAAAAATAGAATACCCATGAGAAATTTTCAATTAATTTATCGTTCATTGTCATACGAGATAAGTGTCTCAATGAGGAATTTGGTTTGAATCCTCGCAGTAAATTTGAGCTAAAGAAATATTGGCCACATTACAAATAGTAAGTCAATCGATACACTGAAAAAAGTATCTATTTTATGGTCTTCCAGGCCAAAAAAATAGACACAATCCTAACAATAAAATAAAAAAGTTTACATCTTGATTATGGATTGGTCTTGTGGGCTTAAATAGAAAACCCAAGCGATCAAAAGTTGGATGTTTGATTTAAGAGTTCTTGTTCTCATGATAATACATTATTTTAGTTGTGTAATGTGATAACTTCCCGTTTCCAAGTGTGCCTGTCATTCAAACATAAAATGTTATCTTAAAATAAAGAGGAAATAAACTCTCTATCAAATTCGAATGAAAGCATATTTATGATAAAGCTGATAGTAACCAGTTATTTTCCACCCCTATGAAAAGTGCAATTATTTAGGAGTACAATGATATCTCCGGCAAAATAACATGGGCTCTTATGGTGAAACAACTTCCTAATAACAAACTTTCTCGCTAAAAGAAACAGACATTTATGCATAAAAATATCTCTAAATATGGACAAAATTTGAAAATACCTATCCATATTCATTATGTTACTGTAGGAATGTCAGGAATGCCGCAGTTTCATGCAAAATTTGAGCAGTCCTGCCTTCCCCCTCTTGGGAAAGTTTCTAAAATGGCTTGCGTAGCATTTCAAGGTCGTACCTCCCATCCCTTTTAAGCCATCAAGGTGGGTGGGCGTAGTCCTGGCAGTGGCTTCTCCGCACATGTACAGTAGAGAAGGCTTACTGTTCACATTTAGTTTCATTTACATAATGGTCTGTGTAATATGCAATCTGTACAATAAGCTATGTACAATAGGTATATGTATTGATTCTTGTATATTAGATGTATCAAACTCGTTTGGTCATAAGGGTCATTGAAAATTCTTACTAAACAGAAAGAAAATTAACTATTCACACATGTAAGTGCTGCCAGACATTGAACAAGTTGAAAAAAAAATTTGGTGTCAGTTTCTTTTGAGTAGAGAGTGAAAATTTGGTATGCCAACCTCACTTGGTAAATCTTCCAAAGTAATGCTCAATTTATAAATGTCATGATCCCAAATTGTGTATTCCTTCTTAGTTTATAGAATTATAAATCAGACACAGAATCATTTATCAGGCAATGCGTGGGCCACAACTTAGACATTCCTGCTGTAAACAATACTGCACAGTTACTGTAACTAGATTGTTGGTGTTAACATCCACAATATATAGGTTAATATAGATTCAACTTTGCTCAAACAGTGTTTTTTAAAAAACTAATTGAAATATTTTTCCAAATAGCAGATACTTCTTAATAATAAACTTTTATTTTTATCTCAATAGGGGCAGGGTGTCTACCATCCGGGAAAATCAGGGAAAACGGGAATTAGCCGGGAATTTGAAGTGATGGGGAAAAAACGGGAATAAGTAGGGAATTTGGTAAATCACAATAAAAATCTGGGAAAATGATATTTTACTCAAAATATGAAATACAATAATCAGTAAATTATGTCATTTTTTTTGTAGATGTATAATATATTTTTAATTCCTAGTAAACAATTTAAATTCAAATTTTAAAACATTATTATTATTATTTTTAAAAAAATAATATAAAAACGAGGGGGGAGTTAGAAGGATGTGACATACTTTTTTAGTCGGGAATTTTAGGAAATGATCAGGGGAAATCAGGGAAAAGGTCGGGATTTCATTGGTCAAGTTTAGTAGACACCATGAGGGGCCTCTTAGTAAGAGATTTCACTGTATTTGTAAAATTATCATTTCTGGAAGGCAAATAAACTTTGTCATCCATTGTTGCTATTAATTATAAAAGAGTAGAATATGGTTATTGATAGTAAAATATAAAACTGATTTTTATGTAACTTGAGTAGTAGGACTCCATGTATGATTTTGGTAGTAAGAATAGTAGAAGTTAGTTAGTAAAGTTACATAAACAATTTTAATATATTCTTACATCAAGTCATGTTATATGTAGTGTCCCTTTTGATAGATATTATTATTACCAATAAAATAACAAATAATATAGTAAAATACTATCAATGTTAGACATAAAGAAATATGATTGAATTTTAACTACTGGTATAACTAACCAAAATAAGGGTATAACTAGTGTTGATTCAATAAAAACAATGACGGAAAGCCTCGCCCTGCCTCCGTCCCCCCCCCCCCCCACCCACCCACCCACCCTCACCCTTTACGCTTGGCCATTACCCATAGAAAGTGGTTTAATCTTAGCAGCCTTACTCAAACTAAACGGTTTAATCTTAGCGGCCTTACTCATAGTGAACAGTTTAATATTATTTTAGTCCCCCTTGATGGATACACCACTATTAGTAAACTAATAAACCATCTTTGTGTTCAACCTTTCGAATTAATTATTAATTGATGATTCTGTATCTACCTACCTATTTAGCAGCCGGGTTCAATTCCACCAGATGGCTAAAATAATTTAATATATATGCATAAGTTGGTCCATTTAACCAGATATTAAAAGTCTCCAGCCTGAACGGGTAGTAGGATGTGGAGATAAAATAAATAATAAAAATAGAAATGTTATTGTCAAGAAAAATAATTGTTTTCCGGCCATATTACTGTTTTGGGGGAAATTAAACTTGAAGCCTCTCTTTAAATAAAGGCTATGAATACTGTATTATCATATTATTAGAGATGGGTCGAAGCCTATATTTCTCAAATTCAAATTAGAATCTTGGAATATTTAAAAAGGTATGGTTTTTAGTTAAAGTAAAAATATATTCCAAATTTAATTTAAAAATGATAGTTTAAGGCTTGGTGCCACTGACAAATGATATTTATGTTTGTCAAATCTAGTATTTCATAAACACACCTTAGCTTAGTCTGTAGCTTGTTTCTCTTACTAAGCTAAGGGTCCCGGGTTCGATTCCCGGCGTTGCCAAAATATGTATCATTGGTGAAATGGGGGTTTACCCTTTCACATCAATAAATTAACAGCCTGGGACTGGATGTTGTGCTTATGCTAGTCTTAAGTTATATTATAAGGCATATGAAGTTACGACAGGCCTAGCCGTAGTAGTAGAAACTATATATCTTGATTAAAAAACTGACCCGGGCCACAGGCTGGAAATAGTAATGGATGTAAAAGTATGTCATAAACAACAAAGAGAACACTTTTTTGGTAAATTAATTATATTGATACAAGTTTGTCCTTTTTAGTGATTTTGTTATCCTCCCAAACACACAAGTCTATATAATTATTTTTATCAACTGCTTAGTTTGCTTATTTGAAGTCAAGTTTTTTAATAATTGTATTCGAGTTATATTTTTGAGATTTTTACTAATCTCAAATTTCTTGCATACCATAGGATTCAAGGTATTGAGGATTTGAGCATCCCATATATACTTATTTTATACTCTACACTTCTTAAACTTAACTTATTCATTCTTTGAAAATTGAAAAATGACACCTGGACATGGGAATCGAACCCAGTCATTTTTCAATTTTCAGAATATGATATCTGTGTGGAGTGATCCCTCACTAGTTGCATACATAATAGCTTCAGTTATTTGATTCTTATTAACGTATTCAGCCGAAATAATTTAATAGTTTTCCTAATGCTATATATTATAACATTTATTAGCAAAATATTTTATATTTGTGTTTCGTATATGTTGATCATTGTTTTTAGCATATAAACTATTATAAATCATAAATATTTCCTTTCCCAGTTTGTGTCATGTTCCCATCCATTCCTCTGTTAATTATGAAATGGTAGACAAGGTCAGGGTCGAACCTGGGAATCAGGCAGGTGTTTAGAGTTTAAAACATATGCAGTATAAATATAAAACAAATTGCTAAAGATGTGTCAAATGTACAACTTGAATTTTAAGATAAACCTTATGACTTGACATTTAAAAGGCTTGCCTTTATGAACATTAAAAATGCATCTCAAATTTCCAACTAGAAAAAAATGTAGGAATAATAGTTTCTCAAAACATTTTTCATTTAATTCCCTCCCCTTAAGTAAATTTATGGGCTTTCCACTGGGCAGGGCTAGGCCACATATGTTTGTCGTTGGGGTAGTAATTCCTTTAGGTCAGCAGTTCTCAAACTGTATTATGCTTACCATTAAGGGTACACAGGTGCTTTCTCAACGATACACAAAAGAACAAAAAGTATTATTTTTTCATGTTTTTCCATATTGTTTCTGGATTTTCTTATATTCAATTTTCAACCAAATAAAACATCTACGGTTAATATTCATTAATAACTGTTATGAAAGGTGTTAAATGGGGTGCGTGATGTATAAAAATGGTAAGAGGTACATGTATTTTTGTCGTTATTAATTAATTAATTAATTAATTAACATTATTATGAATAAACATTTTCACTAACCACCTTTATAGGGTCTCTACTCTTGTCATATGTGTGAGTGGAGAAATTCTTCTAGGTAGTTCACACATGGCCACTTCAACAGATACATATGTGTTGCGGAATTATTTTTGGCAGATATAGTATTGTTTTTGTGGTGTCTTGAATTTTAAGAGGCACAGCTCAGGAAAAAGAAATGCATGGTGAACCAGGTGTTTGGCTTATAGGTTGTATTGATTATGATGATTTTTATCTTTGTGTTTGACTTGATGATCAATTCCATTTTTGGGTGGATTATTCCACAGCAATGTGGTATCTGTCTGATATTTTAAGTAAAAGTACTACTATGTTTCATTCATTTTCAATACTTTTAATGAAAGATCATAATGGCTCCCGTATCCCCTCTCTCATTCCCTCTTTGTTCATTGATAAGATAATATGATAGTAAAACAAAGTGCATACATTGTTATATAACCTGTCTCAAATGTTTACATTTCTGCCATTGTTTAGCAAAGATTTTAACAGGGCTTGAAAAGTGATGTAATAAAGAAAAAATGTGTTGCCCAATTATTTGAACATCAAGAGTTTTTCTACAATCTCTCTTGTAGGGCCTATGTACCTGGGCTTCCGGATATGACTTGGTTGAATACAAGACACATTCCTTATCTTAATAATGTAAAGAAAAGTGGGTTTTGGGAAGGCCTCAGCCAAAAGAAAGGCTCAACCCCTGAATTTTTTGAGCATTAGAAGCTTCTAGGAACCATCAAGGCAATAAAAAAATAACAATAAATTTCAAAAAGTATGTATAAGACAAACTAAACATATTAAGTAAAACAACATAACAATATACTTTTATTAAAAATAATTATTTTAATGAGTGTTTCAAAGCTTTTGTCACTTTCTACAGATCTGGTTCAAATTTTATAATTCTGATTTAGTTCTCATCACTATTTTGGGGGCTCACATAAATAAGTGGGGAGCTGCATGTGTCATGCAAGTCATAGTTCGCCCAAACCTGCTCTAGAATATAACTATAGTGTATTTTTAGCTAGTAATTGGGTGCCCTGTAAATAATATAATTATAATAAACTTGTCACTTATTGTTTTTGATGGATTGATGTTTTCCAAACTGTGGTGTGCGAATCACTAAAGGTATGTGAAGAACTTCAGAAGGTACTTGTTGTATCACTGAGATTTATCAATCATGAATTTGCTCTATGATTGCTAGACTGATAGACAAATTAATTTGATTTATCTTATAGATATAATGATACCAATTAATCATGAAAGGGTAAACCTACATTTCATCAATGATACATTTTTCGGCCATCCCAGGAAACGAACCCCGACTCTTAGCTTAGCAGACAAACATGTTTCCGACTGAGCTAAGGCGTCAGACTCACGTATGGTTATTTCCTAAACAAGCTTGTTCGCTATCTATTACAACATTAATGGCCACAAATAAACATTTAAATGAATATTATCTTAAATATTTTTGTATATATAGGCCTAAACTTTTACGGTTTTATTGGCTTAATTTTTATCAAGAGATAATCAGACAGGGATTTTTTTGCTTATTGTATTAATTATTGTAAATGTATCAAAATGTATACTATAAAAAGGCTTGTGGTATTTTAATTCACATCCAGGTTGCTAAGCATTTTTTAAAGAGCCTATTCTTATATAAACATCAATAAACAGGCCTAAATAATGATGTTAAATAATGGCACCTGTTTTGTTATGACATTTGATATTATAATGCTTTGGTTGATTTTATTAAATTAAGTGTGCACAAGCTTTTATGATTTTATATGGTTAAAAGTACACTTCTGGGATATATCACTCTTAGCCCACTTTCTGGAAAGATTACCCAAGGCTAATGTACCAGTGCCCACGGAATGCCCCGTTCTTGTCAGTCTAGCTCAACATGAAACTAGCGCGTTATTTAACTTCACCACCGAGGCGGGTCTGAGATTTGTTGATACTCTCATTGTAGTAAAAACCTTCTTGATTGAACTTAAAGATGAAAGCCCCGAAATAATAGATTATAGACCAATGTGATATCTGCTTGAAATACACACAAAATTAAATATTTGATAGCTTATAATAAAGAGAATTACAAAGTAAACTAAATATTCTAGGAAATGATGTAAATGATTTATTTTCTACTGCATCAGTAGTCAGGTGGACAAAAATGACCTCATATGGTCCATTTTCAGTGATGGACGAAAAAGGGTTCTCATACTGGCCGAAAATATTGAGGGACGTTTTTCTACATTGTTTCCCAACTTCTCTCCTAGCAAATAAGATTACATCCTCTTTAATTTGTATCTTCTTCATCACTATCCCACAACAATTATTTAAGGCATGTAGCCCAGATGAGTAGCAGAGGTGGGTGAAATAGATAATATTATATTATATATAAATATTATCCTGTAGTAAACTCTGAACTATATTATCCCCTTCGTGGAAGAACGGAATTTCACCTTCCAGCTGACCCACAAAATCCATTATCAATAGGCTTGTCAGCAGTTCCAGGGACTCACAGCAAAACACTTGATTAAACTAATGTTAAAACTTGCCTGGATATAAATACCACATAATTGAAAATAACAGCACCGAAATCGCTTATATGGTTATAAATATCCTAGATAACATATATACAACATCCATACGAAACTTTAACAGGGTTATTAACCTACAGAATGTAAAAAACTACATTGGAATTGGTTAGCTGTTTCAGAGATATACACAAATATCTGGCTTGTCCTTCACCGAGACTCGCAACACAAAACCTGATTATATCATGCTAAAACATGCCTGGATAAATATTATACAAAAAAAAATTACATCCCAATCGGTTAAGTGGTTCCATAGATATATGTACACATATCCAGCTGACACTTTACCGGGACTTACACCAAAACACCCGATTACAGTTATTACACTGAAAAATGCCTGGATAAATACTCTACAGAATAATAAAAATTACACCAAAGTAATCATTGTGGTTTCATCAATGTATACAAATAATCGGCTGACCCTTCACCGGGACCACAATGAAACACCTTATTATACACAAATAATGTTAAAACCTGCTTAGATAATGGTCCAGTAAAGAAGTAAAAACTGCACCACAATCGATTAAGTGGTTCCATAGATCCTAAGCTACAGATTTAAATAAAATCAGCCGTACCTTTAACAAAAATTCAAACCCTGACTGTATGTATGCTAGATCCTATCGAATATAAATAAAGCACCACAACCGGTTATGAAGTTCCATGTATATTTGGCAACAGACAGATGTTTTTAAAAACAGTAAATATTATATATATATATATATATATATATATAATTAGCACCACGTCTTACTACATGTTTGGGCTATACGCACTTATGCTAATCTGTAATGGTACTACAAATCTTGTCAGAGGTGAAGGAAGGGTTTGAAAATAAGATAAATATGTGCCGGAGCCGAGGATTGATCCCCGGACTCCCAGCTCCAAAGTCTGACTGACACCTTACCCCTAGACCGCCAGGTCACCTTAAAAACAGTAAAGAATTTAAAATAGTTTTTTACTTAAGGATATTTACATTCCAAACCTTAAAAAAGCATAGATATCATTTAAAGTGTTTTTCAACTCGTAAACAAAAAACAAAATTTCTCCGTGATTTTCATTCATTTAAACCTTCACACGTTGATGATATTATTATTAATACTTGCAGATGACATAACCAGTATTATGATTTGGATTTCCAGAATATATTTAGTAAAAAAAAAAAAAAATTGACAAAAACAAAACCTCAGTTAACATTATACATTTAATTTATTAGAAAATGATAATTAAAGTAAATCTTAGTAAACAATAATTTTATCAATTAAAGTATTTATCAAAATTTTTTACTAATCGTTATATTGTGGCCATTTTGGTAACAATAAATAAAGTATGGAATCTAACTATGGTACCATAAAGTTATATAGACAGTCATAGTAACTTTGAAGAAACAAATAAATTACCTTTTATAACTAAAATATGTCCAATGTATAAGATTTTTTTGTCCACCTAGAAATAATATAAGCAATTTTAAATCATGATTGGGCCCCTTAAATTATATAAGTTTTTTTTAAACTCGATGTCTTAAGATTGAAGTAAAAATCTTTTAGATTTAATTTATTATTTGCACTACATATGTGTAGTATAATAATTAATCATTAATAAATTCATAATCATCTATTCACAGAAATAAAGATTCTGAAAAGAGAGAGACTTGCTTTATGTTACCATGTAAAACCTATAAATGTGGGTAGCACTGCTGCCAAAATAATGTGTGGCGTGGTTAAATTTTTAACAGCTTAGAAAAAAAAGCCAATTTATTAATGAGACCAAACATAAATAATTAGCTAAGTATGTAACAAATAATTGATCTTATTATGAAGGGAACGAAAAGGTAAAATTAATTTAGTTTATCAAACTATTTGGACATCGCAAAAAGACATATCTCCTTCCCCATCACTCCTTCCCTACAGGCAAGAAATAATTTAAGGACTTAAGGTTTTCTTTAAATCAAGCCTTGGGCGTAGCTAGGCAAACTATTCAGCAGTCATGTTTGGAGGTATAGCATACTGCGCGGGCTGTGCTAATACGTTGCTACCGTACAATATCGACGGAGTGTACATCAAACACGTTTACACTAAATTTACAAAGTACTCAACATATTCCCAATTTATGGTGCATTGATTAAATTCATGACAATGATGGGGGATGTTTTATTACCTTTAAAATTTATCAAGACCAACAAAGGTATTAAAAACAAACTTAAAGTCACGAAAAAATGGACACAAGAGTTTCCAATAATAGGTTGTGAAATATTACATGGCAGCTTTAAAATAAATTTTAGGGTAATATACCTTTTCTAAAACCAGTTTGTTTTACTATCTCAAATGCTCAAAATTCGAAGAGCAAAAACCATACATAGCTTTTATTAGGGGATTAAAATATTAAATGTTTATAATTTAAATTTATATATGTGTATCAAAGTCCGTTTTTGGTTCCTTTGTCCTTAATTACAACATCACACATTTGTGAACCCTGAAAACCATTCCTCGTCTGGAAAAAGTACACCCACATTAGCGAGGAGAGAGGATGAAACAACCACAGAGAACCCACCAAGATTCAAACCTTTACCTTCTTGTCAACAACAATCCAGTCATTTGCAAGCGCGATGCCTCAGACTGCATGAGCGCTGGTTGTTAATATATCCAATATAAGTATATCATGTGTACATTTTGTTTTGTTTTTGGTGCTAGGCAATTTGTCTCTGCGGCCGTGCGCCCGCCATGAAGACCCACACGGACTGCATGACATCACGCCAGCTGGTGAAGCTGCCCGGGTTTATTGATGTACATGTCCACGTACGAGAACCAGGTGCCACTCATAAGGAAGACTTTGCTTCAGGGACAGCTGCTGCCCTGGCAGGGGGGATCACAATAATCCTTGCCATGCCCAACACTAACCCCGCCATTACAGATCATCACAGCTTCTCACTGGTCAAGGAGGTACAGTACTGTGTATTTATTTAAATATATATTTTACTTTTTAAGTAGAAATACTAAAGTATTGTGCAAAAGATTATGTTTTTAAGTAGCTGAATCATGAATATATCAACAAATTGCCTTAATGAATTGAAGCCATTGTGTGCTGCTTAGTATTGAAATTTGTGATCCAGTACCCGTGCAAATTTAAAAAAATAAACACTCATTCTATCCTTGTGATATTTCAGCTGGCCCAAGCAGGTGCAAGGTGTGATTATGCCCTTTATCTCGGAGCATCTTCGGACAACCCAGGCACAATAACAGATCTGGCCCCAGCTGCTGCGGGTCTCAAAATGTATCTCAACGAGACTTACACTACACTTAAGCTAAAAAATCTCACTGATTGGAGCAAGGTATGTGTTATTTATTACACGTATGGCGTATGTCTTAATCTTTTCTCCAGTTATTTTGCTGTTGTACTGACAATTGTAATTGGCACTCGCACAGGTGGACAAAGGTGTTAATCTTGCCTGGTACAAGGAGTTTGGAGTTTGAATCCTACCTGGGTGTGGAGAGAATTTCTTCTAAATAGTTCCTACTCTCCTACACAAATGTGGGTAGATGTAGTTAGACTTTTTCTAAAGAGTCCACCTTCCTCATCCATTAGTGTAATTATGCAAATAGCCTGAACTAATATTTTGTGACTCTCGGTCAGATATGAATCTATGATTTGACGCTGGAGTAAGCAAAAATTTGTGTACATCAAAACTGACACTGTTCACGTGTGATAGGTAAAATTTTTTAAAACTCTTATTTCCTTCATAAGACAGATAACCCTTTGATTGGAAGAAGGTAAATACTGTTTATTCATTTATTTTTGGTTGGAATGCAAGTTTAGAACTAAAATGCTTGTAGGGAGACTTAACTATTGAAATATTTTATTATCTCCTAAGGGATTGGATGGGATAGGGTTGAATCGCTTAAGTTTTGTCGCCCATGAATTTTCTGGTTCCTTAAGGCTTGAGAGTTAGTTAATAATATCATAGACAGACTTCAGGCAGTCATTTATCAGAATTTAGGGGTGCATAGAAGTTTCAAAATCTTTTACTTCGATTAGAAAATAAAGATGTATGTTGTTCTTCTTTTCTCGCTCTCTCTCTCTTGTATATACTAAAAATTATGTTCACTTGACAAAAATCTGTATTGATTAAGTTGCATGTTGAATGTAGGTCAAAATATGTTAAACATTCTCTAAATTAGAAATATGCATAATATAGTATTTTTTGCAACAAAAAATAGCATTTGATTTTACATTCGGGCTCAGGAATATTTCTTAATGTTTTATTTGTCTTAACTTTAAAACAAAAAAGGGCACTTAGCACACACCTATTAGAATTAAAAACAATATCAGTTCTTAAGTAACCATCCAGGAAATACCCTTAAGTTTAAACAACAAACATTTATCAATTAACATGATCATGTCAAGATAATAAACAAGCTATTTTTGCAGCATCTAATTATGTGTCAAAGATAATCGATAAAATAATTATATATCAATATCAGTTTATGGATGTCCATTAACAGTAATTGGGATTATTAATTTTATAACAATTTTTAAGATCTTAGCTAGTTAAATATTGGAAATATGCTTTAACATTCTAAATAGTGTATTTCTTGAGTTTATTGTCAATAGCACTTTGACAGATGGCCAGAAGTTTCCTTTATGTGTTCATGCTGAAAGTCAGACCACTGCTGCAGTACTACTGCTAGCAACATTGCATAGCCGGCCTATTCACATATGCCATGTTGCACGCAAAGAAGAAATTGAAATCATACGTGCTGCCAAGGAGAAGGTATGATATAGCAACCCAGCTTGTGTTTGGTTATCTGAGTGAATCTGTTGTTTTATAATGTGTATATTCTTAATTTTAATTTATAGATGGCACTCCTATTTAAAAATATATTATCAAAGATCTTTATCAGGGGGCACATAAACAAAGCTTATCTAGTCTGTTTTTTAGGTTTCAGGAAGGTCCTTGTTTGAGTACTGGCTGGGTGTACTGAAAGTGGTTTTTCCTAAATCATTATCCACTCTCCTCTTAACATCAATTTGGGTATTTTTCCTCTAAATATACTTCTCATCCTGACCATAGATTTGACTAATGTACTGATGGAAATTTTTAGCATGAGGGGGGGGGGGGGGGGATGTCAAAGGCTTTGTCGAAGTTTAAGTGTTATAAAACAACTATCATGTTGTAGTTGTAGTTGAATACTATGAAATTTTTAGAAATGATTGTATATTTCCTTTTTAGACATGCAGTATTTTTATTTGTACATTATTACATAAATTCGTATTGCAGAATATTTATATGAAATTGGTGATAAAACCTAATTGAAATTATTTCACTTTATTCTAGGGCTTGCCTGTAACATGTCGAGGTATGCCCCCACCACTTGTTCTTGACAGAGAAGGATCTCCTGCGACTGGGCCCCAAATTGGGGAGTGTGAGACCAGTTTTGGGTACTGAGGAAGACCAGCAAGCCCTCTGGGATAACTTGGATATCATTGATGTTTTTGCAACAGACCATGGTCAGTCTACATTATGAGTCTAGTAGTGTTGGTCATTGGATAAAATAATAACCTAGTTTTTGACACATTAAATTGAGGATATAACTTGCTTCTGCGGCATCGTGGTGGTTCGATCCCGTCAGGTGTACTGAGAGTGGTTTTTTCCTAAATGGTTACTCTCTCTTGCTCTTTTTCTTCTCTCTTGCTCTATTTTTCTCTCTTCCCCTCCCCCCTTCCCTTCCTCCTCATACAACTGAAGGTACAATTCCTCTAAATTCAACCTTCTTCATCCTTAATCCATTAGCGTAGTTAATGCATGGACGTAGAACCGGAATAGATAGTAAGAAGCAGTGACAAAAATATCTTAAAGAAGGGCAAGTATTACTCAACAGATAAATTTATCACTTCTACACCTACATAACTAAAAGTGTACCAATACCAAAATACGCTATTAATGGGGGTGGGGGGGGGGGGGGCAGAGGGTTGGATAGGTTTATATTAGAGATGGATTGCTCGAATCCTTTATTCTAATGTATTCAATTCAAGGGATTTGAGATTCATAAAAAAAAGTCAAAAAAAGCATTTGAATACCATTATGAGTACCTTAATTGAAATAACAATTTAAAGCAATTGGTAAAAGGAATTATTTATACTTGTATAGTTGAGTATTGTTATAAAATTTTATCTAATATAACTTAAATGAGATTGATGCCATATGCAGAGGAAATAATTTGGATCATCAGTGTGGAGAGGGTGACCCGGTGGTCTAGGGGTAAGGTGTCAGACTTCTAGCTGGGGATCCAGGGTTCAATCCTCGGTCCCGGTACAGATTTATCTTATTGCCAAACCCTCCTCTGACAAGGCGTGTATTAATCACAACTTGTGAATGTGGGGAATGCCAGGCCTCCACCGTGGTTCGGATTCCACGTTAAACTGTAGGTCCTTCATTTCATCTCACAATCATCCTACCATTACACACACTAGCATAAATGCGTATAACCCGAACGGGTAGTAAGACGCGGTGCTGCTGATGATAATAATATGATGATGATGATGATAAGTGTGGATTTCGACAAAATATATAAACAGAGGATTCAGATTTTTACAATGCGGCCAATATCATAAAAGAGGTGGGAATTCAACATGACGGTACATCAATTATACATAGATTTTATAAAGGCCTTTGATTCAGTTAAAAGAAAGAGACTTATCTGATCATATGCAATTTTTTAACTAACACCATGACATCAGTACACTTCTTGTAATAAAGAGTTAACTATCGATGTGTACGAAACTTCAAATTGGTTTCAAAACAAATATCAACTTAGACTTTGCTTCGAGATTATGAATCTTCACCAATAACAGTCAATTATTACCATTCTGAGCTGTTGGAATGTACAGTTCAAAACAATATTCATATGGAAAAAATCTGAATTTATTGAGTTGTAAGTTGTGATAATAACTTTATTTATCAGATAAAACTAAATATTTCAAACAATTTTACATTTAAAAAAATTCCAATTAATTTCCAATATATATTGGAAGTTATTTATATAACTTTATGTATTAAAATTACTTGGAAAATGTTTTATTGTAAAATTGTTTGTAATACTGTTGGTTAATATATATATATACATGAAGTTATTTATATAACGTTATGCACTAAAATTACTTGGAAAATGTTTTTTTGTAATATGTATAAAATCAAATATATGAAATAATCTTGAAGCCAAATTAAAGTTTGTGATATGTTTTATGCTTAAAATATATATGTATAAGTAACTTCAAGTTTAAAAAAATTTGACTCTTCACACCATTAGTTACTTATGTTATACTCCTTGATTTCCCATGTAGGTCTATCTTTAAATTTTTAATTATTAGCAAAGGGTTGAGAATGCAATAATTTTGAATATGTTAAATTGTTACAGCTCCACACACACTTGAAGAAAAGACTAGCGAGAAAGCTCCCCGGGATTCCCAGGACTAGAGACAATCCTGCCACTCTTACTAACAGCTGTGCATGAAGGAAGATTAACTATGGAGGTGGGATCATGAATAAATAGTTAACCATTTCGGTGACTGCTATGGTCTAACACGCTACTCTCGCAATAGACTAGACTATCAATGACGGGGAGATCAATGGGCTAGTCTTGGTCGGGCTTACTGAGGGTTGATTTTCCACGAAAATGTGGGTACTCTTTCTAAAACTGTAACCTTCTTAAGCCCTAAAGCCCTTAGTATAATTAGTACATAAATATATAACCCGACCAGATAGTAAGACGTTATGCTAAAAAAATGTTGCTATTTCATTCAAACACTAAACTAGGGATTGGTTCCTCGAATCCTGGAGAATCTTCAAGACTTATAGTGTGAAAAATTTGATTAAAACAAATAATTAGCTTTTACTCTTGAAATTATTTTTATAATTACTAGTATTATTATTAGCACCACGTCTTACTACCCATTCGGGTTATACACACTTACGCTAATGTGTAATGGTAGGGTGATTGTGAGATGAAATGAAGGACCTACAGTTTAACGTGGAATTCGAACCACGGTGGAGGCCTGGCATTCCACACATTCACAAGTTGTGATTACACGTCTTGTCAGAAGTGAAGGAAGGGTTTGGTAATCAGATAAATCTGTGCCGGTACCGAGGATTGAACCCGGACCCCAGCACAGAAGTCTGACACCTTACCCCTAGACCACCAGGTCACCTACTATAATTACTATTATTAAATTCCTGAGCCTAAAGATTCAGGAGGATATACATTCTAAATGACATTTTAATCATCAAGTCTGCCTCAGTACTTCTGATCACTAGTAGTTATTAAATATCATGTAGATTTCTTTTTTTGAACACCAAGTCTCACTACCTGTTCAAGTTTTACGCTAAAGGTTTTATGGATTAGAAAGTCTATATTTAGAGTAAGTGTACTCGCATTTGCATAAAAGGAAAGTGGAAAATTATTTTGGAAAAACCCCCTTCTGTACACCCAACTGAGATTCGAAACTTGAAGTCCTTGTCATTGACAGTTTAGTCTACTGCGAGGGTAGAGTTTTTGGCCGAGAGGACCTTGAATCCTGAAGGATATTTGAGATTTAAGGATTCGAGACTCAAATCCTTAAAAGATTGTGTTTCTATTTTTTAAATGAAATTTGTTTTAAACCTCCACTACTGCTTATTGGTGATTCAGAACCAGTTATAATTATAAAATGAGCTTAACATCTAGACCCCGGATCAATAATTTAAAACTTAACTGACTGTATACATGATATAATGAATGGGTTATAAGAAAGATTGTTAACATTTAGTTATTATTTGTATTTTATTTTATTTTATTTTATACTTCCTTTTATGTTGCATAATTTTTTACAAGATTCAGATTTGGATTAGTGATTTGATGGAGATTCAGATTCAGAAAAATAGTGGATTTAATCCAACTTTAATAAAATCACATTTCACTAAATTTCAGTGTTTATATTTATTGTACATTTATTAGTAATATTTAGTGTTATACTGATAGATAAAGCTATTATCATAACATGCATTTCACTTTCTTCAAAATGGAAACAATTTACCATAAATTGAGTGCTTTGGATGTCAATATTTTAATTGGCAAATCTTCGTAACTTGTCATTGCTAGAATATTTTTCGAAGCTAAGTTAATGCTTTGAAGCTTCATACACCCCTATTATTTAGTTGATTAAATTATTAGTTAGTTAGTTTAGTTACCATTTGGTTAAGGTTTGTTCTCAAACTATTTGTGTGTGGGGCGATAGGACCTGGTGGATAAGTTCCACCATAACCCCCGTCGTATCTTCAATCTGCCTGAGCAACCAGGCACTTACGTGGAAGTGGACTTGGACGAGGAGTGGGAGATACCACAGTGCCCAGCATACAGCAAGGCGCATTGGACGCCATTTGCAGGTATTAAAGTGCGAGGTGCTGTTCATCGAGTGGTGTTGCGGGGACAAGTGGCGTATATGGATGGACAGGTGAGACTCTTCAGCTTGGTGGCTTGAACTCTTTGTTTAGTTGTAATACATTACCTTATAACTACTTATTGCCTCTAAAACAACCAATTACTTAATAACTGTACGAATAAATAAAATTAAATGGCTAAAATTATTTTTTTAAACATGAAAAAGTTAAATAAAAACTACACTAATCATAAAACATCACAAAGAGAAAATACCTGTTCTTTCATTTTCTAGAACATGCCTCTTCTTTTTACACTTTATTTTGCATGTTTTATAATAACACAGTTTTTAATTTTTCCTTAAGAGTATTGATATAAATAAAATGAAACATTGTTCAAGGATCTGGGCAATTTTAGTCGCAGCCATAACCTAGTTGTTCAGTGACAGCAGTGTAAAATATGAACAATGTCCTATTCTTTTTTCCTGTAACTTCTTGTATAAGATAGCAAAAATGCTATGGCATTTTGAAACTTAAAAAATAATCACCTTTTATACAATTGACTTAAAATTCTCTTAAGATTTAATGAAAGCTTGTGATTACTGTCTGGTCTGATATAGGAGATAATATCTCATGAAAGTGGTCCCACAAATTTATAATTTAAGATTAATATACCTAGGTTTGGGATTTGCCATTATTTCAATTTTTTCCTTAGGTATTAGTGAACCCAGGGTTTGGTCAGGATGTACGAGAGTGGCAGACCAAGAAGCAGTGGTTCCTTGCCCCTCAAGGAATTTCAGGCCAAGAAAGCAGTCGCCCTCCTTCGAGTCTGGAATGCCCCATCTCACCAGAGAACCCCATTCGACTGGGTGTGGTCAGAGATATTGACAAGCAAGAGACTCACAAGCTGGATGTGTGGGAGGGAGGAGATGTACAATTTAGTGGTGAGTGCACACTCATACATGTTGGTGACAAGGCGTGTTTAGTTATTTAGTGGTACAAAATTATAAATCAAGAAAATAATTTTACTAGTAATATTTTAGAAATCTCTATTTTAATTTGTGTGTAGAAACTATAGATTAAAAAAAGAGACCGATCCTACCAAAATTAAAGGTGGACTGGATCCCGAATCCTCGGGAAAATGTCGGGGAATTTATCCATTCCCGAGAATCGGGCAAGAAATGTTCTTTCTCTGCAAGGGTTCAGGCGGGAAATAAAGCCCACTTATTGTTTAAGCAGGTACTACTGGCTCAATCTTATTGGAGACAGTCATCTTCTTTGTTCTGTAGCAAACTTGGAGGGGGTGTTTTACTGCATTTGGTGAGACAAACCAGTTGGGAACCTCGTAAGTCAATGTTCTCTGTGTATCAACAGTTATTTGTTAGGTTCAACAAGTGAGAGAGCTTGAAAGATTTAGAGAAGGACAGATATATTATACTGTACCATCTTGTAGGGCAGAGAAATGATCAGTCTGTCTGTTGTTAGCAACCAGAGTAGAGACTACAGGGGTCTTAATCAAAGAACCTTTAAGGAGTGTCAATTCTATAAGGCATTGAAGGGGCTTTAAGCAGAGAGGAATTTCAAGAGGTTTCGTACCAAAATAATATTCAAGGGGTTTAAAATTAGATAATCCTTAAGGGGTTTTAGACCTTAAAACATTTAAGGTATTTCATTCTCAGAGAACATTTAGGGGGTTTAATAACATAAGAATGTTTAAGGGGTTTCAAACATAGATAACCTTTAAGGGGTTTTAAACATATGTACTATAATCGCAGATTGTAAGAACCGGCGACTATTGGTTATACAATTTGAATTGAAAAAGAATAAGTTTAAACAATAAATAGATCTATTAAACAAAAACAGATATAAAAAATATTAAGGTTTACAATGATATTATGGGTTATACTTTGAAGTTTAGATGCAGACAATTAGACTTTGAGAATTTGATTATTATGCTGTAGTTACTAGCGCCGTGCAAGAGCCGGGCTACTGGATGCATTTTTCTAAGAAGAAGAAATAATCAAATAGTTAATAACAAAATATAGAACAAGATAGATATATATATATATATATATATATAATATAAGGTATGCTAGACTGGATCGGAAGATAATCTCTTTGAGACATTTTGTATAATGATACACAATAGAAAAGTTCCTTGACTACATTGGTCGATGGCTAATAAACAGGTGTCCACAAACTAGTACTATGGCTGGTCTCTTTCCCTTACGGTACTGCCAAAGCATTCAATAGTACAAACAAATTTAATTGCAATTACACAAAGAGTAACACCAACACAATAGGAGGCCAAAAACCAGGCAAAGAAAAAAAAGGTATTATATGCGTGAACCCCACTATGATTATATAGCAGTTCCCTGGTTTGCTCACCGTAGCTAAAGCCGCATGAGAAGCGTGACTGCTTAACCAACACAGAATAAATAATTCCATCAACTCAGCTGAGATATGGAATACAATACACATTAAAAATAATGAAATAAGAAAAAGCACCGCGTGTGAACAAACTGACTAGAAATAAAAGCTGCTGGTGAAGTAGGTATACAATGATTATATGCTGAGAGTGATATGGAAGGAAATCAAGGTACTGGAAGACTGAAAGAAGGGATTTATAAAACCTATTTTCAAGAAAGGAGACAGGAAGAGGTGTACAAATTATAGGGGGATAACGCTGATGTGCCACTGTATAAAAATATATGAAAAGATACTGTAAAAGAGAATAATAAATAACTGAAAGGAAGGTGGAGAGAGGAACAGTATGGATTTAGAGAAATAAGGTATTTTAAAGACTTGATCTTTGCCACGCAACAGCTGATGGAAAGAAGGTATGAATTTGGAAAAGACTTGGTAATGGTATTTATGGATGTGTATAAAGCAATATAAAGCGTGGATATAAATAAAGTTTGGAAAGTGATGGAGGAAACGTGTAGAAAGAGGAGTTGTAACGAGAGTGAAAAGCATAAATGAGGATAACAGGAGTTGTTTAGAGGCGAAAAGTGGAAGACCGTAGTGGTTCCAAATAAAAATTGGATTGAAGCGGGGGAGTGCCCTGCACTATTTGTAATGGTAATGGAAATGATCATGAACAAAGTGGCTGGAAAACTTGGAAAGGAAAAAATGAAAGCCATTATGTTTGCTGATGAATTGATGGTATGGAGGGAGAAGAAAGAGGAAGTACAGGAACAGCTGCAGGAATGTAATGTGGAAGTGAAAGAAAGTGGAATAAAAACAAACATGGCCAAGTGTGAAATGATGGTAATGACAAAGAAGAGGATAAGGCCTAATAAAGCTATAAAGTTGGATGGAGTAGATCTGTGAAGGTACAGAGTGTAAAGTTTCTTGGAAGCTCAATTGATACAAAATAGAGGATCTAATGAGAAGAGGACAGCAGGGAGAGCTGTTCCATAGGTGTGTAAGAAACCTGCTATGGAGAAGAGAAGTGCCCTCAAAGTGTAAGGAATCATTGTACAGGATGTACTTTGTACCCATTGTCACATATGCAGCAGAAACATGGACAGTGAAAGTAAAGGTGCCCACACACATGGCGACATATGAAGCAATCTGGTTGGCAATGAGATTGCTCTCAAATTTCCGGCGGATTGGTGTCCCCCATTAATGAGGCGCCTATACAAGCAATTTGGTTGTCAACCGAGATTTTTCTCTCTCTTGGTTCAATCTATTCTAGGTAGACTTTTGTGACTTGTGGGCATATACTAACAATGAGTGCAGTTTTTTATTCTGTTGTTTTATGTTTTTAAGGCAGTATGTATTGTGGTGGAAGTGTTTTTTTAAAATAACTGTGACTTTGTAAAGTGACTTTTTTTAACATGTGGAATGATAGTGAACAAATATCAGCAGCAGCAGCAGTAGTAGTAATTTTAAGCCAAAGTCAGCAATGTCCATCTAGGAAAAAGAAGAATTTTTGAAGTACAAGATGGCAGCTTCAAATACAAAAGTTTTCACATTTGTACTAGTAAATAAACTGAGGGAAGAAAATCCTGATGATTTTGAAAAACAGACCAAGACGCAAAACAAAACAGGTGCTATGTGCATGCGATGCGCACATCTAGCAGGTTGGCATTCTGGTCGCATTCATCCATTCACAATGCAACCCATGTGCAATCTGCTCTATATTGCCAGAGAGGGCAATTGAATTGACAGTCGAGACCATTAACCAAAATATCGCTTAGTCAATCTGATTGCCTTTGTCCACTGACAAGGCAATAGTTGGGGAATTTGGTCGAAAGCTATGAGATTGAAAACCAGATTGCTTCAAGATTGCATTGTGAATGGATCCCTTACGAGAGACTTTAAAAGTGGAGACCATGGTAATGGAGTTTGTGAGGAGTGTGTTAAATGTCACGAGGAAAAACAATATTAGGAATGAAGTTACATGAGAAAGGGGGTACATGAGATATTAGAGGAAGAAAGAATGAGATTATTTGAGCATTTATTGAGATTGAAAATAGAGAGGATGCTAAAGAAAATGTTGGAACTTAAGTATGTAGGAAAAATACCACAAGAGAGGACTATAAAGATATGGTAGAGGCAGATAACAGAAAGTGTGAATATGAGAGGAGAAGAAGAGAAGCAATTAAATAAGGAAGAATGGAGGAAGGATAGAGGAAGATGGAGGCATTTTAAAAAACTGACTCGGCCACAGGTTGGAAACTGTTGTTGTTGTTGTTGTTAAAGGCGAGGACATAAATAATCTTCACTTTTCATTAAAAACGCAACATTCACTATCTACTTTTCTACGGTTTGAAAGAGACGTGATGACTTACTAACAGGTATTTGAGAAAATACACACCACACTGATATTTCCTTGGAGCCTATGGAAGCCACAACTAACTACACAAATTCAAACTGTGGGTATACCACTTCACTGTTATTCAATATTTGTAGGGGTGAGGCAAGAAGGGAGGGTTGTCATCCATTTTGGAATGTGAAAGAATGAAATTCTTCTAGCAGACAAAATTTATGGGCTTAACCCCTAAAAAAGTGATGGGAATGAAATGTCTAGCGTTGTATGAAATGTAGTCATTGCATTTACAGCAAAACAAAGAGAGAAGTATGGAGAATTAGTCGTGTTAGTTTGTTTTATCTGTATGGCAAGTCTTAATAAGTGATACATGGGTAATATTTTAAATCCAACATACAAACCACTAAAATAAAGCTCACATTGTCTTAATCATACACTGTTCGGAGAAAATCCATTTGCCTCTGCCTAATACCATTTGGCCACCGAAGTAATTAATAAGCAGTTTTAAGGTAGTAAACAAATTCCAATTCAAAATTTTGTAAATAAAATATATATATTTTTTAATATTGAATTTGAGAGTTTCCCAAAACTCAGATATCCTTAAGGATGCGAGTATCCCATCCCTATTCAAGTTATATCTTTTCTGAATAAATATTTTAAGTTTATAAAGTTACCATAAAAATTGAGTCTATAAAAAAATAATCCAAACTATTTAAATAAATAGTTTATATATTATATTACATTGATTTTGTTAAATTTACCAATGTATTAAGATTACACAAACAAACAAAACCAATTTTAAAGTAAAAATTAGACTCTAGTATTTAAATTCTAAGCATACTTTAACTGACAAAAGCACCAATGTTTTATGGTAAAAAATAACTTTTTTTTAATAAATTTAAATATGTGTAAGTGCTACACTCAGATTTATCTGATGTTGTGTTGTACTAATCTATATGGAGACACCACTCCATGACCTTTTTAATATCTTCAGTAAACCAGATGGTGTCAATGACACTATAAGCAGGCAACTTGAAATATCCTCTCTCTTTCATTGTTGTGAAAGATCCTTTGTTTTTCTATTCCAATCATTTTCTTTCGTTCACAATTGGTTTGCATTCTTACACATGCGATGTATCTGGGTAGTATTTAGTCAGGGGTACTATCCATGCAGCCAACCCCGGCGATATCTCACACTTGTTTTCCTCTCAACAGAATTGTACTCAAAACTCCAGCCAGAAAGTGTCATAAAACTCCAACCAGAATCTCTCGCTAAAACCCTGGCACCTCACGACTTCCCCGGGCTGGATATGTCAGAGTATCTCAAGCTGCAGCCGAGGGCACCCTCCCCTCTCTTAGGACTCTCAAGTCATGTGCCCATCCCGTCCCATAGACTCTCTGGACACCATGTCTTGTCTGTGCGTATGTTCAGCAAGGAGCAGCTCAATGACCTATTTAACCTTGCCCAGACACTCAGGATGTTTGTGCATAAGGAACGCCCCCTCGATCATATATTAAAGGTCAGAAAAAAAGTTTTTATTGGCATACATTAATTACTTATAGCTAAAAATACAAGTGCTCTAATGGCTAAAACCTATGTTAGAGGGTCAAAGAAAACTATCAAATTATATTTGAGTCATTGGACAAGTCTTGAATGGAAATGGCATAATTAAAACATCACAAATCTTGCCATGTTGTATTGAATACTATTGAATACTTTTGGATGACTTATTTTTAAAGAAGGGTGAGTAGCTCTTTTGTTATAGATTTGATATTGAAATGTTTAAAATTAGTTTGGCAATCACGAGCGAATATTCTGTTTGTGCAGCACCAAAACTGGAGTAAGCTTAAATAGAAAACTTTAAAATTGTCATTGTGGTAACTGTAATTCAATCTGTATCTGAACCAATTGTTTTGTTCAAACACAAAACTCAAAATATACTTAGCTACCATTGATTAATGCTATGTTTTAAAAATTGCCATATTGTAAGATTGTCTTAAAGAAGATTTAATTCTCTGTTTCTTCATTGTGATCAACGGAATGATGGGACAGTTGCTTCAGGACCTATCACTTGTAATTTAATTTGAGTAGAGATGTCACTGTTCCTATTTTTCTCGATCCTGACTCTCAATTTTGATTCTTACCTTATTTATCTAAAAATAGGCCGCACTTTTTTCCCCGAAAACAGTTTAATAAAACCTTAGGGCAGCCAATGATCCCACCCTTAGATAACATGTAACATAGAGTGTACTTTTAAGAACTGCATGCAGTAGATACATTGATATATTTTGAAATAGTTTATAATCGCCACAACAGATGGTGCCCTAGACAGCTTAGCTTCAAAAACATTATCTAAAAATTGACGAACCTTGAATTTAATAATAAAAATTCAACTTCAAGCCATAATGGTTGTTTGTTGGTTGCTCTTATTCTATTGTAACTATAATTATTTAGTGTATTTATTTACTAAGTTTGTAATATATATTAGGAGAAAGATACAGGAAAGGTGGATAGAAAATATATAAAAGAGAACGAACACAATATGGCTGTTACAATGAAGAAAAGAACATAGCTCACACTTTACATTGCTGCCTCTGGACAAAGAGATGTTGGCTGCCTCTTAAAGCAAATCAATCTTCACCACCCAATCTCCCAACCTAGGTTTCATTCTATTGGAACTCATCAGGGAGAAATGTAAAACGTGCAATGAAGCTTCCCAAAAGAGGAAACCAAAATCTACACACAAGAGAGAAAAAAAAAAGGAAATTGGTAAAGAATGATAAGACACTTAGATAGGAAAATGTAACAGGAATAACATAAAGGACAAACACAGGAAAAGGATATTGGGTGTGAATATATAATATATATCTTTAAGGAAAACCATTTTCACTTTTTGAGGTATTTTGAAATATATGTATATTTGGAAGAAGGTACAAGAAAAGTGTATAGAAAAAATATAAAAGAGAACCAACACAGTTACATCAAAGAGAAGAACACAGCCCAAAATAGAAAACCAAAAATCACAAAATGGAGAAAAAGGAAATTGGCAAACGTTATAGGACCCTTATAATCTATACTTATAAAATAACATGTCCTGACTGACTGACTGACTGATTCATCATCGCCGAGCGCAAACTATCAAGGCTACAAGCATGAAATTCGGACTGTATATTCATTTTGTTATGTAGGCACCCACTAAGAAAGGATTTTAGAAAATTCCACCCCAAAGGGGTCAAAATAGGGGATGATAATATGTATGAAAGTCCGTCATTTTGAAAGTTACATAAACAAAATTTTGTATTTCGGTTATTGATATAAAACAAATAAATACATGTTTCAGGAATTTTGGAAATTTTATTTAATAAGGGATGAAAAAGGGGGTGAAAGTTTGTATCGGACTTGCATTATTTTTGATCTGAGGTCAAGTTATGGTCATCAACGTAACGTAATATTTTAATTCAATCTGTAAATACATATGTATATTTTCGTATTGTATATAATCAACTTCCACGCGAGTAAGTAAAGCCGCGGGCAACAGTTATCTAGTATATTATATTATAGGAACCTGTAAAAGGAATAACATTTAGGACAAACACAGAAAAGGACATTGGGTGTGAATGTATAATATATCTATTTAGGTAAAACCTCTCTTCCTTTTTTACATTCGTCTTTATTAAATAATACTTAGCACCGCGTCTTACTACCCGTTCGGGTTATACGCTTGTCTTTATTAAAGAAGCAGCCATTACCTCTCTGTCCAGTGGTAGCAATGTAAAGTATGAACTGTGTTCTTCTCTTCATTGTAATAGCTATGTTGTTATTGCTCCCTTATATATGTTTTCTATTCAGCGTTACTGTACCTTTTTCCAAATACGTATTACAAACTACCTCAAATATTGAAAGAGGTTTTCCTTAAAGAGATATATTTCTAAGTTTGTAATATTATATTTTTTTACTTTTAAAAACAAAGACATGTAAATACTGTGAACATTATGAAAGCTAAAGAAAATACATATATTTGATTACTTTCAAAGTGGATTCATTTTCAGGGATAAATATGTTTTACCTTTCAAAGTGATTGTATTTTTAGGGTGCGGCCTATATTCAAGGGTGGCTTATTTTCAGATCATTACAGTAAGTTTTATCTTAAATTTTTTAATTCCAGAGTTCGATATCTTAACATTTTACCAATTCAATATTTTTGCATGCATACTATGTAACATTAAAAATATGTTGTTTTTTATTGTTGTTACTTATATAGCACACTAATGTATTTTCAAAAAATAACTGGAGAGTGTTAATAGTTAAAAAAATAACCATAAGAATATAATAATAATAATAAAAATATAATATTTAGCACGTCTTACTACCCGTTCGGGTTATACGCTTTAAGTACTAAATACGCTAATGGATTATGAATGGGGAAGGTTGAATTAGATGAAGTGAACCCGCATTTGCATGGAGGGAGAGTGGAAAACCATTTAGGAAAAAAAAACACCAGTTCACCCAACCGAGATTCGAACCTCGATCTTCCCGTCCTCAGCAGTCGAGCTTAACACGACAAGCGCGTTAGCCAACTACGCACCGAGGCGGGTAACCATAAGAATGTTATTTTTATTTGTGCAATATCATTCATTATAACACATTGGTCATGTTAAGTATATTTACAACTAGCCGTTTACTTTAGTAAAACAGCAAAAAACTAATAATGATATTTTAAAAATCCCATTCTGAATGTTTATTTTTTGTTTGGATAGCAAAACCTTCATTTCCTGGAATTTGAGAGTTGAGAATTGAGGTATCAAAAATTGTTATTTTTAGATTGATTCTTTGAATACCAGTAAGCAGGCCCACCAGGAGGCGGGGTAATATTGGTAGTGGGCCAGGGACTTCCGTGTGCCCTTACCCAAAATCCAGATTATAAAATCTAAAATAAAATTGTAGTAGACCTATATGAAATAAAATAAAATATAGAATAAAACATGAATGATAAGCAATAAAATGCCTATCCATACCAAGGAATAAATAATGCATGCCAATCCCACCATTTGGGATTTCCTATGGAGGAACCTATTGGCATTTGTCACAATTATATTATTGGTTCAGTCTAGTCTCGTCCTTTGTTTCAAAATGTTTGGAATTTTCCTGGAGTCTTTTATGTTTGTACTGAAAATAAATTTGTTAATTTAATTATTTAATTTATAATATGTGAGCAATATGTCAATATTCATTAAAGTATGCATTTGCATACATTACTTTTGTTTTGTAAAAGTGACTAAAAAGTTTTAGACAAATGTATAAACATAGGTTGAGCGGAAATGGCATAGAAAGGGTGGCATTTCTCCCCTTGAAAATAATATGCCCCTTTCCTGCTGACTGGAATAAACTGACTCACTTTCCTAGAGTAAATTTGCCCCTCTCTAAATCGCTTTCACTCTCTAATATTCTCGAATATTAAGCTGAAAAATTGTTTTTTATCTCACTTTAAAAAGTTTCTAATCACGACAGTTTTCAAAAAAATCCATAGCTTCTAAAGGTATCCCTTTTCAAAAATATCCAGCCAAAGACTACCTTAAATTATATTCTAGAGACATTCAAATTTAAAAAAAAATCCAAATCAGCACAACTCCAAATAGTTTTTAGAGGTATCCAAATTTCTAAAGGTTTACTGTGGAGGATCACTATAAATAGCATATAAATCACATGAGGGTCTTTCCACAAATCTTCTAGTTTTTTTTGTGTTAATTTATCCTCCTTCCACACCCCCATACAAATTATGTTCTATCAGTCACGGAAGTCGAGGTAAGACAAAGAACGGTGGTCTTCACACTCTTCCCCTGGTACTGGGCCTGATTTGAGCACCTGGTGGACCTTGCCAAGAAGAATCATGGCTATTGAAGTATCAAGTAATCAATATGATATCTTTAATTTTGAGTAATGGTCTGTTTATAGTGGTGGACAATCTATAAATACTTTGTCTCAGAGAGACACATCTTGATTTTCTATAGACATTACTTAATATGCTTTTTTCTGCATTATTACTTTATTATAGCTATTGTTTGAAAATATTAAATTCAATGCACTTTTGTAATATATCTCCCCATTACAAAATATTAGCATTTGCAGTATTTTAATACTAATTCAAGTTCTATCAGGACAAAAGTGAGCTAAAAATAAATGTTTATTACCATGACTTTATAGCTCAAAAAATATGACTAGTATGTTGAGCCAAACACATTATTTTTATCGCAATCAAAAACATTTCAGCCTAACCAATTTTATCTGTGTTCCTATAATCACAGTATCAATTCTAAATTTTTGCTGCTGTTACTTTTTTTTTCCAAAATAAGTTATGTTTATTTATATTTATCTTATGCTATTTACTGCCACTAAGGGAAAGGTGATGTCATCCATATTTTACGAAGTCAGTACCCGCACGAGTTGTAGTTTTTCTGCGGCTATGCAGAGGCTTGGTGGTAAGGTAATCCACATGGATGCAACATCCTCTTCGGTCAAGAAAGGAGAAACTCTGGAAGGTATTTTAAGTTATTTTTTCCTTTGACCTATCACTATAGTGTTTTATCAACATTGAAAAATTAAATAAACATATAAATATTAAAATAAAAAAATTTGTGATTTACTTTTGACATAGTTTTGAGCCATTACTATTTTGCACCTCCATCATTTGGTTATTTAATATCCATAATAATTTATTCTTGCAAGTAAGCTGAATAACCACTACTGGCTTGATGAGCCTATGGTAACCTCACTAGAGCACCGTTAGTCATCACTTTTCAGGGTTCCTGCAGATCCTTCACAGCTACCGTAGTGGTCACGGGGCACACACACACCACAGGCAATCCCCTACTTTATGATGTTGCCCATGTTCCTCGACTTGGATGAGGGATTCAGCTAGTACAAGAGGCCAAGGAGGTATATAAGGCCAAAAAAAAGAAAGCAAAGAGGGTAGGAGAGGATAAGAATTGAAGTTGGTTGTAAAAGGAAAACAAAGATAATGGTGGAGGACAGTGTGGGTAGTAGTAAAGTACTGTATAGAATGTTCAGGAGTAGAAGACGAAGAAGAAGAAAGGAACAGCGGATTGAAATTTTAGACAAAAATATAGACTGCTCTGTTAGAAAGGAAGGAACTAAGGGAAATGTGGTTAAGAGTATATCCAAGACCTGCGATGCTAACACAACCATGGAGGATGAAGGAGACGATGAAGCAGACATTAACCAAGTGTAAGGTACCTGGAGGAAGAGGAAATGAAAGGCATGAAGGGGAGAAGGCACCATCAGGGGATGAAATGAGTGTGAAGTTGGTGAGAGCAGCAAGAAAGAAGGGACTGTGGTGGCTGTATTGAGTGATTAGAGTGATATGGAAGGAGGAATTTTAATTATTTTAAAACATTTTACTTAAGATGGCCACTATTATATTATGCTCTACACTGTTAAATGTGCTCTCAACATGACTTTGTGCGATGTATTTTGTTGAATTGCTTTACATTCCTTAATTGTTCTTGGACAAGTCATGTAAACATGAACCACAAGAAAAAGTTTATGTTGACCACCTGGGTTGTGACAAAGTTGGGTGGCCGGCCAGAGGTTAGTGGGTCCTCCGAGTAGGCCAATGTTTGGTTTGTGTGGGCTGTTGCCCCATCTTTCTGGGAACACATGTTGTTGGTATCTGTAATCTTATGTTGCAGTTCAGGGGTCAGAAAGGTCGAACATCACTAGAATGCTTCACACATTATTTCTTGTGAACCTTGTTTCACAATTTGGGGAAATCGCCTGGTAACCACATTCACCAGACTTAACAACTCCGAATTTTTTCAGTAACAATTCAGGAACTTAAAAGAATTGTGTTGGAAGTTGAACCATTTCAACAAGAGACATTGTCCAAATTGTGTCACGTTTCGAGGAGCATATACATCAGTATATGACATATAATGGTGGCATCTTTAGGACATTGTTTTTTAAGAAATGAATCATTCAAGAGTTTGTAGAAAATTGACATTATTTTGTTATTTTAAGTTTAATTTGAAACATTTATTAGTTAAAATATTATGGATTTACCAGTAAACTCTTGCGCGAAACTTTTGCACTTTTAACCTTCCCCTGCCTCCCACAACCCCCTCAAAAAAAATTAGTCTTTCGTTGGTTGTTGAAATTAAATACTCAGCGAAGTGTATACACAAAATAGCAAAGTGTGTTTATTAATATGAATGTATTTACAATTTACAATACCTATTTGTATACAATATTTGATGTCAGAATGCAATGTTAGATTTTTGTTTTAACTTGGATTCTAAACAATCAATGTGTTTTAACGTAAACTGAGTTTGTATGTTATGTCAGAAGTCAGTAAAAAAATCCTATCCACTGGTATCTTATTCATCACTGTATTAGTTGAGGAAAAGGGATGTTGACAACAGAAATAATATATAGGATAGATATAGAAACAGCATATAATAGTGTGGATGGAAATAAAGTTTGGAAAGTTGGATGTAGGAGTCCACAATGGGAATAGAAACTCTAATGAGAGTGAAAAGCATGTATGAGAATATCAGGAGTTGTGTTAAGACGGAGAGTGGGAGGATGAGATGGTTCCAAAATAAAAAATTAATTGAAGTAGGATAGTGCCCTCTCACCAGTACTATTTGTAATGGTAATAGAAATGATCAGGAAAATTTAGTGGGGAAAGAATGAAAGCCATGAGGTTTGCTTAATGACTGGATGGAATAAAGAGAAAAGTACAAAAATGGAACGAGGAAGGAAAAAAGTGTGTAATGAATTTTATTATGGCAAATTGTGAAGAGATGGCAATGACAAGGAAGGGGGTAAGGCCTAATAAAGTTATAAGGTTGGATGGAGTAGAGCTGAAAATTTACAGAACGTAGAATATCTTGAAGAGTGGTTGAGGCCAATGTTGGAAGTAGAGAGGATCTATTAGGAAGAGAGCAGCAGGGAGATTGTTTCTATAAGTGTGTAAGAGACCTGCTATGGAGAAGAAAAGGGCCCTTGAAATGTAAGGAAGTGTTATACAGGTGTGCTTTGTACACATTGTTACATATGTAACAGAAACACGAACATTGAGTATAAGAGATACCAGGAAAGTGGAGACCATGGCAATGGAAGTTTGTGAGGAGCCTCTTAGCTGTCACAAGAAGAAACAAGACTAGGAATCAAGTTATTTGAGAAATATTGGATGTACAAGGAGTACACGAGATAGTAGAGGAAGAAAGACTGAGATGGTATGGAAATAGAGGATGCCAAAGAAAATGATGGAGATGAAGTATGTAGGAAAAAGACCACAAGGAAGGCCAAAAAATAGATGGGAGGAGCAGATAACAGAAAATGTTAAAGTGATAGGAAAAGAATGGAAGAAATCAAAGGCGGATAGAGGCATTTTACTAAACTGGCCGGCCACAGACTGGAAACATATGATGATGATGATGGGTTGTTAAAATAGTAAAGATATAGTGTTATTAAATGAGTCAACACTTTCTGCCCCACTCTTTATATCCTTATGCATATTTCCTGTATTTCCTTCCATATATGACAATATTTTTCAAATAGAAACTCAAATAATAAAATGTTCCAAATCTAGTTATTTATTTTTATAGCAGTGGTGAAATTTAACAACTCTTTATCAAATTAATGACATGTATGTTTGTGTAGACACAGTAGCTGTGATGGCGAGTTATGCAGATGTTGTGGTTCTCAGACACCCAGAGCCAGGGGCAGTAGCAGTAAGTATCAAAATAATAATACAAATTGGTAAAATGGATTGTGATTTGAATGTGAAGTATTCATTAGTTTAAAAAGTTATTAAAACTGCTATAATGTATTCATACCACTTGTCATATGATCTGCAGCTATCACTTTTTCCATGTAGTATTAATGCCGATTAAAAAAAAATTCACATAACTCCATTTCTTCAATACTAACCTAGACTTGTATTTTATTTTTTTAACTGCTCTTAGGGCTAATGTTTCAATGTCAGGTTAAAAGTACTAGTTAAATAAGTTGAGGTTTAATATAACCTCGAGTTAAAACTTCAGGTTAATGTAGTTTACTGTTTGAATGGCATTTTATGTGGAGGTTAGTTGACATGGAGTTAATTTGTTGAATGCAAAGGTTGGTAGCATATTTTTATTCAAATATCACTTGAAATAAAATATTTGTTAGTGGAAATGGGAATAAATGAATGCTGAAATGCGTTAATAATCATTATCTAATTTAATTTTAAATACATTTGCGGGTCTTTTGCATGTTTCAGACACATTTTACTAATATATTATATACTAATACTCCCTCCAAAAACTATTACATTATTTTTAAATTTTCTTAACCGATTTAATGATTTATTTTATCCTGCTTAAGAATAAACTAGAGTATTTAAAAAAAGGGGGTGTGTAGGATGCGCAAAAATCAGTACATATAAGGCACTTTTTTATACGAACTAGTAAATAAATAATAAACGTCATCCTTCTACTCAAATTATACGGAAAATCAATTTAAGCTAAAACCAAAATTAATAAAAATATTTGCTATAATAAACAATTAAATCAAAACTCAATGACTGTCAGTGACTAACTGTCCCCATCCAAAGATACACTTGGCAGGATCTTAATGTTCACTGTGCATGCCTTTGCTTCTCTATCTAGTAGAATCTATGTCATCATGTACATACATTATAATTTGTCCACATGTGTGGTAATTGAATTGAATGTTGTACTTATAACTTGATTTACCCGCTTAGGACAAGCATGTTAAACATTTTGGCAATAAAATATTATATACATAATAATTAATCTCTGCAATTAAACTTTTTTTCAGCAAAAAAACAAAAACAAATATATTCATACTTTGATTCAGTCTAGGAAATCTTTAATAAATTTGATTTTACATTGCTACTAAACTAAAAATTGAACTTAGACCACACCTACACTAATTGTTTCTTATATTGTTCAGCGAGCAGCAAATCACTGTCGCAAACCTTTGATCAATGCCGGAGATGGTGTTGGTGAACACCCTACACAAGCTCTACTGGATGTCTTCACCATCAGAGAGGAGATAGGGACTGTCAACGGACTCACCATCACAATGGTTGGAGACCTTAAACATGGCAGAACAGTTCATTCCCTAGCCAGGTTGGTTTCTTGGTTTTTGTTACTAGCTTAAGTTTATATTAGTTTTACCCTTTTCATTATATTTATTATTTTTTATTGTTTTATATTTGGAAGAAGGTATAACAAAAGGTGGATAGATTTTATAATAAAGGAAATTGATAAAACTAAAGGAAAAGGAAAAATAAACTACTAAAAAAATAAATTTGATGAAGAAAGCCCACCCAGGGAAAGAGGAAAGATGTGGGAAGAATCCAATGCACAAAGGTGACATCTTCTTCCTTTCTTCTGTTTTCTATAGTAGAAGTAGTCACACACACATTTTAAACACAAATATAATAATATTTCGGCATTGTTGCCTTTATCAAACACAAAGAAGAAGAGAGTACCAGGTGGATAGAAACATGTCAAGAGTCCTTTGCTCTGAGCAAGGACAATACCACAGGCTACACCGAGAACATTTGTTCATGAGTTTCTGCTCACAACTAGTGTCATCTGCGCATGCACATACCCACATTAATGGACGGTACGAATGTGCACACAACCTCCTACATTTTGGTGTTCTTGTCTTGTTGGATGCTCGTTTCCTTGAAGACCTTCATGTAGTATCGTGTGTTATTTTCATTTATATTGTCTTGTTTAGTAAAGTGTTACTTTGTTCATTCGGACATTCACATCTACAATTTACCTCATAACATTTATAACAAAAGACATAAAAGGAACAAACACAATATAGCTTTTACATTGAAAATAACACAGTTCACATTTCACATTGCTGTCATTGGCCAAAGAGGTGATGGCTGCCTTTTGAAGAAAATCGATCATTACCACCCAATCCCCTGACCAAGGTTTCTTTTGCTTCAAAACTCATCAGGAGAGAGTATGAAATGCACAACCCTCAGTTCAGAAAGTGCACTTAATTTACAGCTTTAAAAATATGTTTATGTATATGTTTCATTAGATTGCTGACACTATACAACGTGCAGTTACGATATGTGAGCCCACCAGAACTGGGCATACCAATGGATGTGATTCAATTTGTGGCCTCTAAAGGAATCCCACAGGAAAGGTTTCAGAGCTTAGAGGCTGCCCTGCCCGAGACTGACGTGCTGTATGTCACCCGGATACAACGGGAGAGATTCAACTCGCAGGAAGAATATGATAAGGTACAGGCTTCAGGGTTCTCAAAGTTCATTGTCTTAGTACACTCTCGATTATTTACAGGATATGAACAATTTAAATACACTTTAGTTATACAATCTTAATATTGACTAACATAATCTTATTAAATGACTGAAATAAATAGTTTAAGTTTTAATTTGTTTCTAGTACATATGAAAGTGAGAGGGATTGATAGTATCTCATCTCTTTTTGCCATGTAGTATACACACTTCATATCTGTGAGTGCTCAAATTCAGGTTTGAGCTTGTGAGTATTCTTGTTTCAAGCTCAAACCTGAGCCTCAAATAGAATATTAGGTTCGAGCCTGTGAATACTTGAATCTCAAACTCAATCTTGATCCTTCAATTGATCAGGTTCAAGCCTGTGAGTACTCTAATTTTGAGCTCAAATCTGATCTTGTAGATCAAGTTTGAGCTTGACAGTTTTATCCTCTTTACACTTCTCTGTATGATTGTGAAATGTGCAGTTGGCATATGTTCGCTTCATTATAAAAATATAAACTCTCTTGTGAATTAAAAGATCATAATCATCAACTGTTTACAGCCTGTGGCTGGGTCAATTTAGTAAAATGGCTTCATCGTCCTCTTTCCTATGTATAAATAATTATTATTCACATTATATAATTAAATATAATATAAATACAACATTCTATCCATTTTATTATTGATAGATGGATGGAATGTTAGTTATATAATTAAAATAATATATATATTATGATTATATAATTAAATATAATATAAATAAACATTCTATCAGTCTAACAAGAATAAAGACACAAGTTTGAACAGGCAGCTGCAGAATCCACGCCTATACCTTTTTTTGAAGCAATCAAAAAACAACATAATCTAAGTAACCACGACCTTCATCAAACCATGCTGCCATAGTCTAGTCTGGGTTTTACTTTCTTCTTCTGAGGAAGGGGACTGATTTACCCTGTAAATTACATAATCATGTGTTTTGTTGTGTTTTAATTGTCAACTTTGAGGCCTACAATTTTCTTGTAAGTGTGTAGGCCTTGCCCTTCTAACCTCCTTCCGATGTTTAATATAATATAGCCGTTTGGCGCCATTTTTCCTTCGTTAACTATTTATTCTGTACTTTATACCTTATAAATATGCCTCAAAATTAAGAAGACAATTTCCCCATTGATTTAAATAAGGAAAAATCCTTGAATCCAAAGCATGTTTGATGGTAACAAATTCAAAACATTTTCATATTCATAATTAATTAGTATATTAAAAAAGTTTGAATTTGTAATGTTACATATTAGTGGCTTATCCCTACATAATTCTAAAACAAACTTGGCAATAAGACCCCATTACATAAGTTGGCACTTAACTAAATATGAATAGCGCACCTTTAAAACTACAATGAATTTGAATCCATTTTCAACATTTAGGTAGAATTTGGAAAGGGGCGATGCAAAATATCAACCTATGTTAAGTCTAAATATTGTATAGCTAAGGATGTATTAATAAATTTACTCAGATTTTTACCTAAATTTATATAATTTTTCACTGCTCTCATTACATGATTATCTCAGCAAGATTTGAACTAAAATTTATTTCGTTGTTTGTACATTATTCGAACTTTTATATTCAAACAAGTATTTCTCGCCTATTTATATCTCTATAAGGATAACCTCAATTCATATAAATTGATGAATTAGAGAGAATGCTCTATCCCTCTTAAATTTCCGACATTCATTAGTATAACTACGGCTTATGACACTCATAGCCTATTCTATTGACCGCCATGGTTGGCCCTTTAAACTCATTGTACCAAGTCTCTAATGTAGCTTTGATTATTCCTGCAGGCGTGTGGGCTGTTCATTGTGACCCCACAATTGATGACAAGGGCTAAGCGTAAGATGGTTGTGATGCACCCCCTACCTCGTGTGTTTGAGATAAGCCCAGAGCTTGACTCTGACCCAAGGGCCGCATACTTCCGCCAGGCAGAGTGCGGTATGTATGTACGCATGGCCCTGCTTGCTATGGTGCTCGGCAAATGAAGGTAATTGGCGATGACCTCTCCACAACAAAGCAAAGAAGCAACAATAAAAACCTTAACAATATGACGAATGTAGGCGTTTGAATCCATCTAATATTATTAATTTGCCTCATTTTTTTTTTCTAAGTCCTTGAAGTTGATAAAGTATTTTGAATTTCTCCACATATTTAATATGTAACCATTTTTATTTATTTTCGTTTGTATCTTTTATTAAAGTTAGGAATTATTTGTTACAGCTTTATGTCTGTGTTCCTATTTGAGGAAATTCTTGTTTATGCGAATTTTTTTTAAGAGCGCTTTTTAATTTTTGTATGTGCTTTTTTGTAATATTTTTATTTGTTTATGTTATAATACAAGTATGTGTGAAGATATAATAATTCAACAATCCTACCTCTTTGAAAGTTTTCTATTCTTTAATAGATTTAAGGTATTTGGAATAAAGCACTAGGCTAAACCATGGTTTACAATAGGAGGGATGGCCAGCACACTTACCTTGGTGATACTGGAGTAGAAATTGTTTAGGTAGAACACTAAAAAAGACGCACAAATACATATTTAAGGACAAGCTTTCACTGTCACAGACAGCTTCATCAGGTCAAGAGAGTAGATTCTTAAAAATGTGTTTGAGTGCTTTTTAGTGTTCTACCTAAACAATTTCTTCTCCAGTATCACCAAGGTAAGTGTGCTGGCTATCCCTCCTAATTTAAACTATATACTTAGGAAGTGTTTCTTAGTTTTTTTAATGTCTATACATATTTATGCTTTAGCTTAGTCATCTTTCTCGTTTTACTTTTTTCTCCCTGCTCTTTTCATCATACTTGTCCTTTGTATTTATAATCTAAGACCCACCATGGCTACTAGTGCCTAGAGTCAAATGATTAATTTAACATTAGCTAAAATTAGTGCCATCAATTTGAAATAATATGTTTTGTGGTCATGAAATAATGCAAAATAAATGAATATCACTTGCCTTTTTATATATATATATTGCAAGCCTAAACAATTTCAAGATTAGATCCCAAATATTTTCTTTGGTAATAAAAAATCTAATGTCACAATATAAGGGGTTATAGAATGTTTTAAAAATAATGATCCTAATTTAGCATTATTATATATATAATTTTTTTATGCTGGAAAATTTGCTAAATTATTGATATTTATTATTCTTTTCCACTGAAAGTTAACTAATATTTTTTTATAAACATGTGAATGCTACTGCACGACACTAACTAATGCCATTCCATCTTGCACTGCATCCCATGCTAAATTTTGAACCAGGCAACTTCTCAGTGGCATGTGTGGACATTACTTTACTATAACACTTTAAAACTGATCAGAAATAAGTGGATAAGGTTCACCTTGGGAAATAGGGTAAAATTTGGATAGAATCAAATGAACAAAGATGACAGCTTCTTCCTCATCCTCTGTCTCTTAAGGTAGATAGTTATACACATACATAACGTTGTAATATATCGGCATTATAAAGCACAAAGAGGAATCGCAACTGAAGAAAAAACCCCGGAACTGATACAAAACAACTCTATATTGATTTTTTTACTAAAAATTTGTATTTCTCTGTGTTACTTTTTTTCAGTATAATAATAAGAAATTATCATTGTAAATTGGATTGTATCCATATTTATTCCTTTTTTCTTTAGGTTCTCCACTCAATTTTAACTCATTAACTTATCTTTGCTTTCTTTTTTAATCAATTTGTGAATAATCTAGATGTCAAGCTTCCTAATTATTTGGAACATGAATGGGCATTGGCAATTTTAGCTACAATATTGTTGAAGAAATACATTTTAAAACCGGACATAGTTATTTATTTTCATCCACATGCACATATTATTTCCTTCATCATTGACAAATTAATAGAGGCCATTTATTCTCAGTGATTTAGTCAATCAACATTCCAAATGTTTGTTTTTATTTATATTAACACATAAAATATGTAAATTTTTCATAAACTGCCTATTCCTAATGCATTATTTGTATATTTTGAACTGAGAAATGTGTACTATTTTTTTTAACTTAGATGTGGTTTTCATTTTTAGAAGAATATTTTTGTAGTGCCTTGTTGAGGTGTTGAGAAAATAAATACATAATTTTTATAGTGACTGATTCATCATTTAATACCTAATCAACTTGTTGAATAATTATAAATTGGGCAACTGAATAAACAAATAATTAAGAGGGTGGAACTGGTTTACCTGAATATATTAATTCACAAAACACTCAGTGACGCCCAAGTTAAAATAAAACTGATGTTGTGAGGAGACCACTCTTGGTGCACAGACACTACTGACCCCCTGGTAAGCTTAAGAAGCTCTCTGGCATTTTTTTTTAACTTACACCTCAAGAGCCCATTTAAAGATTTTACCTTCATTTTCTTCCTCCTTTCTTCCTAATTCTCTCCTTTAAATCATTTCCTCTATTCTTTGCCTTTCACCCTTTTTACAAGTGTTGTGATCACTACACCTTGACCTCCAGATGGGTGCCACTGTCAACATGTTAACATACCTGAAAAAGAGAACTGGCACATCATTGGATCACAAAGTTTAGAAAACCACCCAACCTATATATTGGTTAACCATCCATATTTAAACCTTGTTAAGACTCTTATACCATCTGCAATCTACATAATATGACTGGTTTGTGTGTGTGTGTGTGTGTATATATATATATATATCAAAACATCAAGAGCATTTTTAATCCACCTGAAAAGTTTTCATCCTCCAACAAAGCTGGCATCACTGAAACCAACATGCGCTTTAGTTTACTATTCCCAAGGAAAATGCCATGTTGCATCAGAACATTAGAAGTGTTTGTAATAAGGCTCTGCGAGTACTCGTATTTTGAACTCTAACTCGTGCTTAAGCTCGAGATCGAAAGTTTTGTAGGCTCGTCATTTTTGAGCTTCTACTTGATGTACTTGATAATCAATTTTAAAACGAAATAGTAAACATAGTCTGTTTAATTGAATTAATATCAGCATTTCCACTTATAAATCATTTGGTTCCTTAAAAAATGTTAAAAAATAATTTCAATTTTCACATAAATATCGTAATAGAGCTTTAAAATCACTTTCAACCAGTAAATTTATTCAATATTGTCGTCCATTTTGAATTACACTTGATTGAAGTTGTTCACTTGTATTGCCATGACAATGCAATGGAAATAAAAATAGCTAAGAAGATTACTAGATAATTTAACGATTCTTTTTACTAATTTGACCTGGTCTCTTTCTAAAATAATAATTTATGTTCAATTAAAAATGTAATATCAAAAATATCTTATATTAAACGTTTTCAAACTTAAGATATTTAAAACTCGTATTAATTATTACGTTTAGCTACAAAACTAGCTCTAGTTTAGTTACTATTTAATTATGGAATAGTGTTGGTTAACCTGTTTAAAATCAATGTTGATCTTATTTATTGAAATGCATATTTTACCAAACTTACCACATTTATATTATAAAAAGCACTATTTGCTATAAATGTTATTTTTAATTTTAAGGTATGAGCATCAACTTTTATAAACATTAAAAATTAAATTGAAGTCAATTTCTCAATAAAATAATGTCTAATGTACAATGCGCATAGAGGAATGGAAATTAAACAGAAGACGTGATAATACACAATCACACTAAGGAATAATAAACGAAATATGAAACATTTTAAATTTCTAATTGTTTATGATGTAACTTAATATCCCTACTGGGCTAGTTAGATGATGTGATAAAACAGGTTGAAATTTAAATTGAACAAGATAAATTAGTAACAATAAATAGATTTATTACATAAAACAGAAATAACAAAAATTAAGAATTACACGTTCGAAGCTTGACACAAACAATAAGACTTTGTGAAATGTGATGGTTAGACTGTAGCTACAGGTAGAAGTTTTCTAAAGGAGAAAACAAACAGTTATTAACAAAAGGTATTGAACAAGGTATACATATAAATTTTGATCAATTTGCTTGATTGGGTTTTAAGATAATATCCTTTAAACATTTCGGATAATGATAAACAACAGAAAGATCTGTTGATAACAGCGGTCGATGGCTAATAAACAGGTGTCAACAAACTAGTACTATGGCTGGTCTCTTTCCCTTTAGGTACTGCCAGAGCATTCAATAGTACGTAAAATTCTAATAGAAATTGCACTAAGAGCAACACAAAAACAATAGGAGCCAAACAACAGGCAAAGAAAAAGGTATTATTTGCGCGGACCCCATTATGACTAGTGCAGTTCCACGCTTTGCTCACCAAAGCTAATACTGCACGTGAAGCGTGACTATTTGACTAACTCAAAATATAGATTTCCATTAACCCAACTATGATATGGAAAACATCGTAGCCATCCAAATATTAAACAGAGGCACATGACGTGCACAGCGTCATGAGAAACATTGCCTCAAAATAAATTAATGGAACTTGTGGGAGTTAGCAAGTCTATGATTAAGACATTACTACTTTCTAAGCCAAAGGCTCATAATGTAAAGACTGTATCATAAGGACAAAAAGGACTTGTCCTTCAGATTGCAGGACACGATATTTAACCAATTAGCTGAAACTTTTCCATCTTGAAGTCTACAAGACTTTAAATGAATTAACTGTCCATTCGACATAATATTAAATAAACAAAAAATCTGCTTCGACAGAACATATCAAAATGTCTAGATAAACATTGTCTTTTTTAAAAAAACTAGACTCTTTTAAGACACAAGGACTTGACGTTTTCCAGGATACTTAAGTGCTCCAAGTAAGTCGTCCTGGGGCCACTAGGCGGCGGTGGATCTGACGGCCAATACTTCATGGTCGTCTTTTTTCTTCGTTGCACCGTCACAGTGCAGAAGTTCCTCCTTCGACGCTGGATTGTAGTAGAACGGGTATAACGTGAACCTGAGAGCAGCCATATATATACTCTAAATTCTGATATGAACGGAACAAAGCAAAAAGGGTGATAAACTCAGGAATATAGAAAAGGAGAAAGACGGACGAAGGCGCGGGGAAAGAGAAGTGAACCAGGGACCGCTGCTTGCAGGGAAAGGGGGAAACATGGTTCCTTGGATTGCCGCTAGTCTTCTCATACGCGGAATGGGTCAGTGTGTCGATCTCAATATACTCTTCTTTCCTTCATCAGATGTAGTTGTGATAGTACGTGTGGCAGCCATCAATGAATAATTTTTCTTTTTCGCACGTGGAAAATAAATCCAAGAACATCTTGAAATGGTGAGTAGATACTAAGCATCTTTTATTTAAATATATCTGGTTTGATTATATTATTTAGGCTAGCTATTATTTTAATGAGAATTTGTGATATAGATGTACTTTACTATATTTTCTTGTAGACAGCATGGCAAGTGTATGTAAATTTATCCGACGACATCCAATGACAGAGAGCATGCGTTAAAGTATTTTATTCATAAATATGATAATATTAATCCTCTTCTTTGATATCTGCTACAGTATTTATCAAAAGGCAATATTTTTGAACACCCGTGTTTCAATTTCGGGAGATACGTAATTTTATTTGACTGCATCTAGTCAGAGAAAATAAACTTTGAGGTAGATTATTTTTTAAATATGTTAATATTGTTTCTTTTTTTCGTAAATTATTATTTAATATTGATAGTTAATTGTAGCTGTCCAATTTGTCTGATTGACACGCTACAGTGATTCTTACGTTTTCTTATACAGTAAATTAAGTTACTGAAGCATATTTTGTGAAAATATTAGCTTATTAAAATGTAAATTGTATTAACTTTTAATCAAGACAGTGTAGAAACACTCTACAATAATGTAAAGTGATAGTGGAGGAAGCCAACCTGAAAGGATAGTTAGGTTAGGGCTAGATATAGACAAACACACTTCTCTATTTCTTCTTACACTTACACTTCCTACTTTTTCAAACTTCCATAGTTGGACAATGTTTCAAATTTTCAGAAATATTTATTTTTCATATGAAAAGACATCAATGAAAAAGTAATATTCCCAAATATTCAAACTAATGTGCAACTGTGGAAGTTTTAAAGTGGAAAGTGTAAAAGTTTAAGAAAACATGAATAGAGAAATGTGTTTGTTCTTATCTAGGCCTAACTTAACTATCCTTTCAGGTTGGTTTCCTTCACTATCACTAACTTTACATTATTGTACAGTGTTTCTACATTGTCTTGTTATACATTTCCAAGCCATCATGCAATTATTCATTTTATTAACTTTGTTTTATAATTGTTAGTGTAATTTTAATGTCCTTAAATTATTATTATTATTATTATTATTATTATTAGCACCGCATCTTACTACCGTTCAGCGTTATACACGCTTACCTTTGTGTAATGTAGGGTGATTGTGAAATTAAATGGAGGACCTACAGTTTAACGTGGAATCCAAACCACAGTGGAGGCCTGTAGATAAGTGTAGAAACCAATTTAATTATTTGTTTTTTATTGGATTTTTATTTGAGTGTTCTTGTTTTTTAAATTGTGTTTTACAAGAGTTATTTCTGATTTAAAAACTGATATTTCCATTATTTAACCTTTCTTTTTTCAAAAGTATTTACTGTTTATAAAAATGAGTGCTATTCATATTTTAAGAACATGTTGATGGTGTTTTGTCAAAAGGCCGTAACCCTCAAATTAAAAAAAAAAGTTTATGATTTCATAGTACTTTCTGTATTTCAAAGTATGTTTTGGCAAAAGGTTGTAAGTCACTTTGGGCTCTAAATTATAAATAAAAGCAAACATCGTTTTGTTTAACCAACATAAGACTAAAATCCCATTCGGTAAAAGGATGTATACCACAACTCTTTGTTTTTATGTAATACTACCTATAAAGAAGTTCTGACAAATGGACTTAAGCCACCAGTGATGAGGTATACGCTTGGAATTGACCAAGATTGGCTTAAATTTTCCGGCTGTTTACATCTCTTTGGTGTTTTTATTATTATATTCAATACCAGTGGCGGTAAAATTGATTTGTTTCCTTGTTTTTAATGCAAATGATTGTTTTTAAAAGAAAAAATTATTAAATTGGTTATGTGAATATAGATATCTTGTGGTAGTTTTGGTAGGTTTAAGTTATTATATTTAGTTAAGATTTATTTTAAGTGGCAAATACTCAATTACTACAAACCAATACAGGTACGTCTGCTAAGCTTAACACCTATATTTCTCTCTTGTAAGATTTCCTAACTAATTAATTGCTTGGATCGTTTTTTCTCTACTTTTGAAACTTAAACTGCATTCAATATCTATGCATGTCTCATTTACAATTTAATTTATAGCATAATTTTATACAGATCTAGCTAGGTGTCCAATTAACCTTTAAACTATAACAATTAAACCAACATAGCCTAACTGAACTAGCCTTACCCTACCTATTATAATGAAATGGGTTATAAATTTAATTAATCATGTCTTATTGGTTCCAGTTTGTACAAAAATGTTGTCAAGAGGGGGGGAGGGAATGTGGAAATGGTCAATAAAAATAAATATACCATAATTGCTGAATTGAACCTACCTGTCACTACTTCCAAGGATGTTGAATTAACTGTAGGTGGTAGGCAAGATATTTTAATCCCTGATGAGGATGGTTTACAAGATATTTTTTTCAAAATAAACAACACTGGTGTAAGAACCTGTAGCTAGCTCCACTTATTTGTCATAGATGATGATAATAATGATGTTAGCAATGGATCTAAAATTAATGTACGTGAAGTAAGTGTTCTAAGTGATCATGTTAAGGGAGAGTTTTTGACCAAAGTTGATGAACAGGAAAATAACATAGTTAACATGAATATTGGCAAAACTCACACTATAAGAAATAGTGAAATACAAAGAGAAAGTGGAAATATAGAAGAATATAGAGGATCATATTTATTACAAAATCCTCCATGCAATAAAAATGCGAAAAATGGTAGGCCTAATGTCTAAAATAATATGGAAAGTGAAAAACATAATACTAAAAATAGCAACAGTGCAAAGTTAGATGTAGAAAAAATTGGTGGAAAAGGAAAATCCGCTCAGATAAGAGAAAAGGAATTAAGACTAAAATGTTGAAAGGTGAAGTACATAAAAAGGAAAGGGAAAATACATGGCTGTATCCGAATAGTCTACTTCACGTGCCGTCGACCCTTGACGCTCACTCGATAATTGCATTGGCAATCATGTGATCGAGTGAACAACCGTCCGAATAGTCACGAAGTGAGCCGCTGCACCCTGCACAAGCCCTTGAGACCAAGTGTGACTGCAAGTGACCCTTGACACGCCGTCGGTGCGGAGTTTGACTGGCAACTGTTTAATAAGTTTATAATTGCTAGAAGCTGATGGCTCAATCTACGCCTTCCATTTACTATTGCCATAAGTATCAAATTATTTCTCGGCATGGTTGTGAATTCTTAAAACAACAGAGTAAAATATCGACGCAAATATCTAAATTCAAAATAATCTTGTAATGGCGGGAATGGATATTAAAACGGTGTATTCGATTTCATTCCCTGGTGATGGAGTTTAAAATAATTTCTAAGATCACGGGTAGAAAGCAGCACTGTAGACTCAAGGGCGTGAAAATGGTAGTTGCCGTTCGAAAAGTCTGTTGCAGTTTTCGATCTCAAGTGGGTGTAAAGTGTAATATTATCGAGTCTGCATCAAGTCTGCGTCAAGTCAAGTGTACTTGACTATTCGGATACAGTCTTCGAAACCTTTCATATGCAAAGATACCTGTTTCTTTAATTGCAGTAAGTACATTTTTGAAAATGATAGAAAACAGATTTGTGCTGGTTTTTGGGACATATAGAATCATAAGGGTCAAAATAATTTCATTACAAATAATGTAAATAAAAAGAGAATGTAAATAAAGAGAAAATACACAAAACATGACACAAGTCATATATAAGATACTTTTAGAGTACCACTTACCTATGAAAACCGAAAAAGAAGAGTATGTAAGAAGTTTTTCTTGCCAACACTTGACATTTCTGAAAATAACGTACCGTATTAGTCCGAAAATAAGCCGCAATTTTTTACAATGAACAGCTCTAATAAAACTCAAATGCGGCCTATAATCGCACTCTCAGATAATACAAATTCAATGTTGTACCTATAGGATATGCATATTGTTAAATCGATATATCTCGACACCACTATTTAAAAATAAATGTACCTTGATATTTGGCAAAATTATTTTAAAATAAATGAACCATGACAGTTGGCAAATTATTATTTAGAAATAGATGAACCATGACAGTGGCAAAGTTATTTAAAAATATATGAAGAATTACTATCGTATTTGTGTGTCCAATATTTGAGCCATAATGGCTGCAAAATAAAGTTAATTTTTGAGCGCATTCTATCGGCAATATACACTTTAGGTAAAGTGAGCTTAAATATTTCTAGTGATATTTTGTTTCAGTATGTTGGTCAACATTTATTTTAATGTGAGATCAATAACTTAGTATGCGTATTAAATGGTCAACATTTATTCTATTGTGAAAACAATAATTTAGTGCTTGTATTAATTTCGGAACATTTATTCTATTGTAAGAAAAATAATTTAGTGCGTGTATTAAATTCAGGACATTTATTCTACTACGAGAACAATTTAGTGTATGTATTTAATTCGGAAGTGTAACATGACAGATCATGTTGAGAAAAGAGCTGGTTTTAGCCAGAGAATTAAGTGTGAACAACTTACCTTTTTTTACAAGCGATTTAATTTTGAGTATGAATAACTTACTTTTTTTTATTTCCAAGTGACATCATTTAACTGTATATATTGTGGGTTTTTTCTATGAAAGTGATTTTATTTAAGTAACCTAATTTTAGTTTAAGCACCTACCATTAATCAATTTCTATTTTCAAATGATTTAATACACTGATCATATTTAAGTGGGAATATTGTTTTTTCTCTAAAAGTTGTCGAATATTTAGGGTGCGGCCTATTTTCGGGCCAATACGGGCATTTAATGCTCTGTAAAAGGTAACAGAAGTAGGTAGTATCATTGATGATAAAAGAGTAAAACATACTCTAGCAAATAAAATAAATGAAAGTATAACCAAGAAGAGCAGTAGACTTTATTAGTAACTTGCCAGCAATACCCTCTTATTATTGCAGAGCAAATCCAACTAAAATGTACCTCCCTGCAGATAATGATAATCTTTCGAAGCTTTACAAAATATACCTTGACCACTGCAATACTGGTAAAATTCAACCGGCTGGAGAAAAAGTATTTAAATACATTTTTAGAAGCAAGTTTAATATTGGTTTTCACCATCCAAAAAAGGACAAATGTATTAAGTGTGAAAAATATAATAATACCCCTTTATCAGAGAGAAATGAAGAAATGCACGATGAAATGCAAAAAACATTATAAAGAAAAAGAAATTATTAAGGAAATCTTCAAGGCTTATCTTAATCTAATACTGATGGGCATTTATGTACAACATTTGATCTACAAAAAAACCTAAATACACCCCATGGAAAAAATATGTTAATGAAAGACAAAGTTAGTGTGGCTTGATGGAAAAAAAAGTATTTACAGTTTACACAGAAAATAAAATAACTTTTTATCTTTATAGGGAAAAAGAAGTTATTATTGCATAACCCATAAACTTAGATTTTTCTTAGAGATGGGCTGAATCCACTATTTTCTAATTCGACTATCCAATTTACCTTTGAATCTCGACACTGAAAATAAAATAACTTGCTATCTTTATAGGAAAAAAGTAGATATTATCGCATAACCCATAAACTTAGATTTTTCTTAGAGCTGGGCTGAATCCACTATTTTATAATTCGACTATCCAATTTACCTTTGAATCTCGAATCTAAATATTATAAAAATTATGAACATAGTAGGAAATAAAAACATAATGTAGTATTAGAAAATATTATTATTATTTATACAAAATGTTAACATGCTTTCTTATAATCTATTCATAATAACATTCATACATTCGGTTTAGTGTTAAAATATTGGCCTGTGGCCCTGTTAAGTTCATCCTATAGTTATAATTGGTTTTGAACTGCCATTAGTTAGTATTAAAGCTCTAAAACCAATTTTTCATTTGAAAAATTGAACAAAGATTTTTTTCCCTAAGAATTTGAGTCTCCAACCCAAAATTTTCTTGAATCTTTGAATCTCCCATATCCTTAAAATAATCAAAGGACTCAAGGTATGATCTCTGATTTTTTCTATTTAACCTCTACTAAAAGTGCATGTGGCACATGTTCATTTGATCATTACCTAATAAGTTGAGACATTAACTGTAAACTGTAAAGTAATTTATATTCACTGAAATAGTTGGTATATGCACATTCTCTGTAAAAGTGCCTTGCAAAGAAAAGAAAATTTGTGCTAGAATTCTGCATTTAAGGCAAAACTATATTATTAGCCAATGTAAATCTACAACTCCTGTCAAAAGTTAAAACAAATGTTTTATTGATAAAAATATTGTTTATCACAAATAAATTATATTCTTATAAATCATCTCAATGAATTATCTCAATACATGTATGAATAATGAACAATCTTTCTAACCAACAGTGATATTTTGTTTACAATAACATTAATGTAGGTTCCACTATAGTATTAATAGTTTTGGCTAGTTGAGTTACATTTAATCATGCTCAAAGGAGTGTACTTTAAACACACAAATAATGAATTAAGTATGTTAAATTATAACGAACAAGCAATCAATACAGTTTATTTGTAACAAACGAGCAATATATACTACTCGTACAATCGAAAACTTTAGTGTACGTGTGGGGAAACATTCATTTGACTACTAACTCTCCTCAATCGCAAACAAAAAAGTATTACTTTCACTGCGCACATACACCTGCGCATCACATGTCATTAGTCATTGCATATACATTTGCTGAAAAGATAAATTTACCTAAATTTTAACAAAGTTAGACATGCAGCTTAGCCTAGATTGTGGCAATAATGTGAAAGCAAGGACAAGAAATGTAGCTTGGCATGTTTGTGTTTGTGCTGACTAAGTCAGGCCATCAGTGCTTCTATCGATTATTCCTATAACTTTGAGAGAATATAGATATGGAATAATCAGGATAACCATCTCCAAACACAATAAAACAGATACTTTAAACATTCACCGCTATTTCTAAACATTTCAGATTGTCATTGGAACATCACTTATTTTTATTTAATCTATTTTATTAAATGTGGTTCGAGTCTGTAATATTTCGTTCTTAAACATTTTTTTTATTTAACTAGAGCTAAAATCAATTAAATATTTAAATTTTTATTTCCTTTTGGCAATCTTCATTTTTCACATTCTTAAGTATAAGATCAAGTGTTCACTCCTCAAGCCCTAAGAATGATATAGAGATAGCTACAGCCCAAGAAATATATCGGAGGTTTCCATTCAACAAGTAAAAAGTTTGGGACTTAATACACCCTCGTAAAAACAGAATTAGGAAATAAGTTTTCCGGGCAAGAGTTGGGGTACAACAAGGAGTACATAAGATAGTAGAGGAAGCAAGGGTGAAATGGTATGATTATTTAATGAGGATAGAAAAGGAAATATTCCCAAGAATGATGCAGATGAATGAAGTATGTAGGAAAAAGTCCACAAGGAAAACCAAGAAAGAGATATAGGAGACAACAGAAAATGTGTGAGTAAGAGAAGAACAAAAGCAAATAAAGGAGGAATAAGTGTGGAAGGATAGAGGAAGATGGAGGCATTTTAATTAAATTAATCCGGCCATAGGCTGGAGACAGTTGAAGATGATGACAACCCCCTTGAAGTAACCTAAAGCTCCAAAAAGGTTACATGTAAGGTTGGGCTTATATTCATGCAAAACACAAAGCTATTATTGACTAATGCAATATAAGTTTGTTTTCATCTAGTTGAGGTATTTAATATGCACTTTCTGAACTGACTGATTATATCATCATACAATTGATGAACTTAAATATAGAACAGACACAACATCCAGCCCCCAAGTGTTAATTCATCACTGTGAAAGGGGAAACCCACAGTTCACCAATGATAAATTATTTGGCCATACCAGGAATCGAACCTGGGGCCCTTAGCTTAGTAGAAAGACACGCTACCAACTAAGTTTAGGTGTCAGACCACAAGAAATTGAAACAATTTATTTTCATGATGGTATTCATAGTTGATACCTTGGGAATAGTGAATAGTAAACAACACAGTAACTTGTTTTAACTTATGAGTGAAACTATGCATGGGCTTTGGCCTTTAAATAATAAACCATAAATATTTTCTGTTCATGTTATAATGCATACTTGTTTGCTACCAACAAACTTTATTTGCTTTAGCGTCAATGACCGCAAATGCATGATGATTTAAAAACAAAGAGGAAATATTACATTTTTTTTATCATGTTATTGAGAAGTAAGTAAGACTTAATATTCATGTCAAAAATACAATTTTTTACTATAGTACAGGCAATACTTAAATTACTGTATTGGCTCAAAAATAGGCTGCCCCCGAATATAGGCCGCACCCTAAATTTTCGACAACTTTTAGAGAAAAACAATATTCCCACTTATATATGATCAGTATTAAATCATTTGAAAATAGAAATTGTTTAATGGTAGGTGCTTACACTTAAAATTAGGTTACTTAAATAAAATCACTTTCATAGAAAAACTCACAACATCTACACTTAAAATGATGTCACTTGGAAATTAAAAAGTAAGTTATTCATACTCAAAAAATTAAATCGCTTGTAAAAAAAAAGGAAAGTTGTTCACACTTAATTCTCTGGCTAAAACCAGCTCTATTCTCAACATGATCTGTTATGTTGCACTTCCGAATTTAATACATACACTAAATTGTTCTCATAGTAGAATAAATGCCCCGAATTTAATACACGCACTAAATTATTTTTCTCACAATAGAATAAATGTTCCGAAATTAATACAAGCACTAAATTATTGTTTTCACAATAGAATAAATGTTGACCATTTAATACGCATACTAAGTTATTGTTCTCACATTAAAATAAATGTTGACCAACATACTGAAACAAAATCTCACTAGAAATATTTAAGCTCACTTTACCTAAAGTGTATATTGCCGATAGAATGCGCTCAAAATTAACTTTATTTTGCAGCCATTATGGCTCAAATATTGGATACACAAATACGATAGTAATTCTTCATATATTTTTAAATAACTTTGCCACTGTCATGGTTCATCTATTTCTAAATAATAATTTGCCTACTGTCATGGTTCATCTATTTTTAAATAATTTTGCCAAATATCAAGGTTCATTTTTTTTAAAATAGCGGTGGCGACATATATCGATTTAACAACATGCATTTCTTATAGGTACAACATTGAATGTGTATTATCTAAGAGTGCGATTATAGGTCGCATTAGAGTTTTTTGAGAGCTGTTTCTTGGAAAAAATATGCGGCTTAATTTCGGGCTAATACGGTAGGTTAATTTCATGTTTAAAAAATTACAGTTTGACTAACCTTGTTTTGGGAGTGAACCCATAAGTGAAAAATGTTTAAATATCTAATCTAAAGTCCGTTCACCGTAGGAATTGTTTTCTGAAAGGTCTTTTTCCCTACCAGAAATCTATTATATAGTAGAATAATGGTTGGAAAAAAGACCTTCCAGAGAGTAATTCCTACCGTGAATGGAGTTTAGTACAGCAGATTAGGCCAATTTCTATGAATAAAAAAAGACAATTTAAGTAAGGCTGTATCTGAATAGTCAAGTACACTTGACTTGATGCATTCTTGATAATTTTACACTTCTTCGCGGTTTTCATAGTGAAGACTGCATCAAACTATTCGAACGGCAACACACTTGGGCCCACAGTGCTGCCTCCTACCGAATAATTTGTGTAAGTCAGTGCTCAACAGACGAAACGATAATACTAAAACAATTGCGAGTCAAACACCGCACCAACGCCACATGGCTCGTAGCTTTCGTATCCATGGTTACCAAGACCTCGAGAAAACTGCATCGGTCTAGTCCGCGACTATTCGGACAGATCTACACTTGGTCACGTGATTGCCAATGCAGCTATCAACGCGATGCCGCATAAGTAGACTATTCGGATACAGCCTAAGACTCGCTTCAGTGGCTGCATGATCTAAGGTGTTACTCTCACAGTAGACTACAGTACCCCCATGGCTTCTTTGGTGCTGACTGACAGTTCACAGCTGACTTCTTTGAAAAGTTACCAGACTAAATTATGTATCCCTACGCCGAACCATATGATCTGCAAAAACATGTGTTTAGCAGCTGTCACTTCTGACAGTCAAAATTTAGGTATATACCTAAATGTTGACTGTTAGAAGTCAGCTGTGAACTGTCAGTCAGCACCAAAGAAGCCGTGGGACTACTGTAGACTGCTGATGAGAGGGAGATCAATATTTGAATCTCGGTCGGGAGTACTTAAGGTAGTTTTTTCATGAAGAATGGGAAATGAATTCTCTTTTATGATGTCCAGAGATAGATGTATATATTTGATATGCCGTGCTAGTAGACTTTATTAGTAACTTGCCAGTAATACCCTCTTATTATTGCAGAGCAAATCCAACTAAAATGTACCTCCCTGCAGATAATGATAATCTTTCGAAGCTTTACAAAATATACCTTGACCACTGCAATACTGGTAAAATTCAACCGGCTGGAGAAAAAGTATTTAAATACATTTTTAGAAGCAAGTTTAATATTGGTTTTCACCATCCAAAAAAGGATAAATGTATTAAGTGTGAAAAATATAATAATACCCCTTTATCAGAGAGAAATGAAGAGATGCAGATGAAATGCAAAAAACATTATAAAGAAAAAGAAATTATTAAGGAAATCTTCAAGGCTTGATCTTAATCTAATACTGATGGGCATTTATGTACAACATTTGATCTACAAAAAAACCAAATACACCCCATGGAAAAAATATGTTAATGAAAGACAAAGTTAGTGTGGCTTGATGGAAAAAAAAGTATTTACAGTTTACACTGAAAATAAAATAACTTTTTATCTTTATGGGAAAAAAGAAGTTATTATTGCATAACCCATAAACTTAGATTTTTCTTAGAGATGGGCTGAATCCACTATTTTCTAATTCGACTATCCAATTTACCTTTGAATCTCGACACTGAAAATAAAATAACTTGCTATCTTTATAGGAAAAAGTAGATATTATCGCATAACCCATAAACTTAGATTTTTCTTAGAGCTGGGCTGAATCCACTATTTTATAATTCGACTATCCAATTTACCTTTGAATCTCGAATCTAAATATTATAAAAATTATGAACATAGTAGGAAATAAAAACATAATGTAGTATTAGAAAATATTATTATTATTTATACAAAATGTTAACATGCTTTCTTATAATCTATTCATAATAACATTCATACATTCGGTTTAGTGTTAAAATATTGGCCTGTGGCCCTGTTAAGTTCATCCTATAGTTATAATTGGTTTTGAACTGCCATTAGTTAGTATTAAAGCTCTAAAACCAATTTTTCATTTGAAAAATTGAACAAAGTTTTTTTTTCCTAAGAATTTGAGTCTCCAACCCAAAATTTTCTTGAATCTTTGAATCTCTCATATCCTTAAAATAATCAAAGGACTCAAGGTATGATCTCTGTTTTTTCTATTTAACCTCTACTAAAAGTGCATGTGGCACATGTTCATTTGATCATTACCTAATAAGTTGAGACATTAACTGTAAACTGTAAAGTAATTTATATTCACTGAAATAGTTGGTATATGCACATTCTCTGTAAAAGTGCTTGCAAAGAAAAGAAAATTTGTGCTAGAATTCTGCATTTAAGGCAAAACTATATTATTAGCCAATGTAAATCTACAACTCCTGTCAAAAGTTAAAACAAATGTTTTATTGATAAAAATATTTTTATCACAAATAAATTATATTCTTATAAATCATCTCAATGAATTATCTCAATACATCTATGAATAATGAACAATCTTTCTAACCAACAGTGATATTTTGTTTACAATAACATTAATGTAGGTTCCACTATAGTATTAATAGTTTTGGCTAGTTGAGTTACATTTAATCATGCTCAAAGGAGTGTACTTTAAACACACAAATAATGAATTAAGTATGTTAAATTATAACGAACAAGCAATCAATACAGTTTATTTGTAACAAACGAGCAATATATACTACTTGTACAATCGAAAACTTTAGTGTACGTGTGGGGAAACATTCATATGACTACTAACTCTCCTCAATCACACACAAAACAGTATTACTTTCACTGCGCACATACACCTGCGCATCACATGTCATTAGTCATTGCATATACATTTGCTGAAAAGATAAATTTACCTAAATTTTAACAAAGTTAGACATGCAGCTTAGCCTAGATTGTGGCAATAATGTGAAAGCTAGGACAAGAAATGTAGCTTGGCATGTTTGTGTTTGTGCTGACTAAGTCAGGCCATCAGTGCTTCTATCGATTATTCCTATAACTTTGAGAGAATATAGATATGGAATAATCAGGATAACCATCTCAAACACAATAAAACAGATACTTTAAACATTCACCGCTATTTCTAAACATTTCAGATTGTCATTGGAACATCACTTATTTTTATTTAATCTATTTTATTAAATGTGGTTCGAGTCTGTAATATTTCGTTCTTAAACTTTTTTTTATTTAACTAGAGCAAAAATCAATTAAATATTTAAATTTTTATTTCCTTTTGGCAATCTTCATTTTTCACATTCTTAAGTATAAGATCAAGTGTTCACTCCTCAAGCCCTAAGAATGATATAGAGATAGCTACAGCCCAAGAAATATATCGGAGGTTTCCATTCAACAAGTAAAAAGTTTGGGACTTAATACACCCTCGTAAAAACAGAATTAGGAAATAAGTTTTCCGGGCAAGAGTTGGGGTACAACAAGGAGTACATAAGATAGTAGAGGAAGCAAGGGTGAAATGGTATGATTATTTAATGAGGATAGAAAAGGAAATATTCCTAAGAATGATGCAGATGAATGAAGTATGTAGGAAAAAGTCCACAAGGAAAACCAAGAAAGAGATATAGGAGACAACAGAAAATGTGTGAGTAAGAGAAGAACAAAAGCAAATAAAGGAGGAATAAGTGTGGAAGGATAGAGGAAGATGGAGGCATTTTAATTAAATTAAACCGGCCATAGGCTGGAGACAGTTGAAGATGATGACAACCCCCTTGAAGTAACCTAAAGCTCCAAAAAGGTTACATGTAAGGTTGGGCTTATATTCATGCAAAACACAAAGCTATTATTGACTAATGCAATATAAGTTTGTTTTCATCTAGTTGAGGTATTTAATATGCACTTTCTGAACTGACTGATTATATCATCATACAATTGATGAACTTAAATATAGAACAGACACAACATCCAGCCCCCAAGTGTTAATTCATCACTGTGAAAGGGGAAACCCACAGTTCACCAATGATAAATTATTTGGCCATACCAGGAATCGAACCTGGGGCCCTTAGCTTAGTAGAAAGACACGCTACCAACTAAGTTTAGGTGTCAGAGCACAAGAAGTTGAAACAATTTATTTTCATGATGGTATTCATAGTTCATACCTTGGGAATAGTGAATAGTAAACAACACAGTAACTTGTTTTAACTTATGAGTGAAACTATGCATGGGCTTTGGCCTTTAAATAATAAACCATAAATATTTTTTTGTTCATGTTATAATGCATACTTGTTTGCTACCAACAAACTTTATTTGCTTTAGCGTCAATGACCGCAATTGCATGATGATTTAAAAACAAAGAGGAAATATTACATTTTTTTATCATGTTATTGAGAAGTAGGTAAGACTTAATATTCATGTCAAAAATAAAATTTTATACTACAGTACAGGCAATACTTAAATTACTGTATTGGCTCGAAAATAGGCTGCCCCCGAATATAGGCCGCACCCTAAATTTTCGACAACTTTTAGAGAAAAACAATATTCCCACTTATATATGATCAGTATTAAATCATTTGAAAATAGAAATTGTTTAATGGTAGGTGCTTACACTTAAAATTAGGTTACTTAAATAAAATCACTCTCATAGAAAAACTCACAACATCTACACTTAAAATGATGTCACTTGGAAATTAAAAAGTAAGTTATTCATACTCAAAAAATTAAATCGCTTGTAAAAAAAAAGGTAAGTTGTTCACACTTAATTCTCTGGCTAAAACCAGCTCTATTCTCAACATGATCTGTTATGTTGCACTTCCGAATTTAATACATACACTAAATTGTTCTCATAGTAGAATAAATGCCCCGAATTTAATACACGCACTAAATTATTTTTCTCACAATAGAATAAATGTTCCGAAATTAATACAAGCACTAAATTATTGTTTTAACAATAGAATAAATGTTGACCATTTAATACGCATACTAAGTTATTGTTCTCACATTAAAATAAATGTTGACCAACATACTGAAACAAAATCTCACTAGAAATATTTAAGCTCACTTTACCTAAAGTGTATATTGCCGATAGAATGCGCTCAAAATTAACTTTATTTTGCAGTCATTATGGCTCAAATATTGGATACACAAATACGATAGTAATTCTTCATATATTTTTAAATAACTTTGCCAATGTCATGGTTCATCTATTTCTAAATAATAATTTGCCTACTGTCATGGTTCATCTATTTTTAAATAATTTTGCCAAATATCAAGGTTCATTTTTTTTAAAAATAGCGGTGGCGAGATATATCAATTTAACAACATGCATTTCTTATAGGTACAACATTGAATGTGTATTATCTAAGAGTACGATTATAGGCCGCATTAGAGTTTTTTGAGAGATGTTTCTTGGAAAAAATATGCGGCTTAATTTCGGGCTAATACGGTAGGTTAATTTCATGTTTAAAAAATTACAGTTTGACTAACCTTGTTTTGGTAGTGAACCCATAAGTGAAAAATGTTTAAATATCTAATCTAAAGTCCGTTCACCGTAGGAATTGTTTTCTGAAAGGTCTTTTTCCCTACCAGAAATCTATTATATAGTAGAATAATGGTAGGAAAAAAGACCTTCCAGAGAGTAATTCCTACCGTGAATGGAGTTTAGTACAGCAAGTTAGGCCAATTTCTATGAATAAAAAAAGACAATTTAAGTAAGGCTGTATCTGAATAGTCAAGTACACTTGACTTGATGCATTCTTGATAATTTTACACTTCCTCGCGGTTTTCATAGTGAAGACTGCATCAAACTATTCGAACGGCAACACACTTGGGCCCACAGTGCTGCCTCCTACCGAATAATTTGTGTAAGTCGGTGCTCAACAGACGAAACGATAATACTAAAACAATTGCGAGTCAAACACCGCACCAACGCCACATGGCTCGTAGCTTTCGTATCCATGGTTACCAAGACCTCGAGAAAACTGCATCGGTCTAGTCCGCGACTATTCGGACAGATCTACACTTGGTCACGTGATTGCCAATGCAGCTATCAACGTGATGCCGCATAAGTAGACTATTCGGATACAGCCTAAGACTCGCTTCAGTGGCTGCATGATCTAAGGTGTTACTCTCACAGTAGACTACAGTACCCCCATGGCTTCTTTGGTGCTGACTGACAGTTCACAGCTGACTTCTTTGAAAAGTTACCAGACTAAATTATGTATCCCTACGCCGAACCATATGATCTGCAAAAACATGTGTTTAGCAGCTGTCACTTCTGACAGTCAAAATTTAGGTATATACCTAAATGTTGACTGTTAGAAGTCAGCTGTGAACTGTCAGTCAGTACCAAAGAAGCCGTGGGACTACTGTAGACTGCTGATGAGAGGGAGATCAATATTTGAATCTCGGTCGGGAGTACTTAAGGTAGTTTTTTCATGAAGAATGGGGAAATGAATTCTCTTTTATGATGTCCAGAGATAGATGTATATATTTGATATGCCGTGCTAGTGTTGTGGTATCAAAGAAGGGCAATTTAGAAAGATGTTTCGAGCTTCATAAGAAGAAATATGAACGTGACTTTCCACCTAAAAGTGAACTACGGGAGATTAAAGTGAAAGAACTGAAATCTCTTTTGGGAGCACAACAAATAATGTTTGCTAAGCCACTGTACAGTCACAAGCAGCAACTGAGGCATCATTTTGTATCACAAATATTTTAGTGAAACATAAGAAACCTTTTCAATATGGTGAAATATGCTTTTCTTGAGACCTGTGACATTTTGTTCAGTGAATTTAAAAATAAAGTTGAGATTATGAAAGCTATTAAAGACATTCCGCTCCCTCGCCAATCAGTGATGTGACACATATAAATAATGGTGATGGTTTAATAAACAAACTGGAAAAATACATTGATAATAAAACACTCATAAATGTTGATTGGAAGGAACAAAGTATAAGATTAATTTAAAAGTATAACAACTCAGTTTATTAACCTTCAAACAAGTCAAAATGAAGTACATAGAATTATAGTTAGAAATTATTCAAACCATCCAGTGTTTAAACATGAGAATATATTATTATTATTATTATTATTATTATTATTATATTAGCACCGCGTCTTACTACCCATTCGGTTATACGCACTTACGCTAATGTGTAATGGTAGGGTGATTGTGAGATGAAATGGAGGACCTACAGTTTAACGTGGAATCCGAACCACGGTGGAGGCCTGGCATTCCCACATTCACAAGATGTCTTGTTAGAGGTGAAGGAAAGGTTTGGTAATCAGATAAATCTATGCCGAGACCGAGGATTGAACCCCGGCCGCCAGCACAGAAGTCTGACACCTTACCCCTAGACCACCAGGTCACCTACATGAGAATATAAACAGTTACAATAATATAAATGGCTCAGGTGAGAAGCACATAGGTACACACTATAACCCACACATATAGGTCATAGGTGTAAATAAGAAAGCTTGCAACTCGTTAAAGCAGGACAATTACTAATTCATCAAATAGGATGAAAGGCAGCAACTCTAAGGCAATATATATTAGTCGTAGTAATCAAATCTATTTACAAATATACAGAACTAACACATACATTTAGTCCCAGTTTAAGGAGCTACAAGGGCGGTAATTAACATGAGCTAGCTAGCATGAGTTAAATCCATAGAGAGTTAGACAATACAATGTTACAAGCTCCTAGAAGAGAAACTATTATTTTACAACTAGTAAAAGGCGAACTACCAGGAGTCTAGGTGCTACAGATACTCCAGCCGGTTGATTCCTAATTAGTACTTCCTGAATAATCAATAGTATATTTATTTTGCTACCCTGAAAAGGGTACAATAATACTAGACAAAATACTGATCATTTTCGGCTAACGCTAAAGGCGTAGAGGAGGCCATACATAACATAAAACTCCGCAGCCACTACTAGAACAAGTAGCACTTCACGGTTGCGTACCACATACCAGTACACAATTAGACACATCAGAGACAAGTGTCAGTTACAGACCCAGTTAGGTCGGGAAACAAAGCAATAGATAACCTGGTATTCTCCATTATTTAATTCTATTCTTTAAACTAGCCGCAGCATGATAATATAGTCTAAGAAGCCTAATCTTGACCCTATTATTTGCGACTAAGCCTATTAGACATAGCAAGATAGAGCATAAAGCCCAACATTATAAACTATGCCATAAGGGCTTAAGGAAACAAGTCATTAGTACTGACACAGAAACTAACTCATATGGAGATAGAACAATAGAGCTTAAACTCTACAATAGATTACATTTTCCTTCAATACTTATAGTATCTTGCCGTAGCTGCTCTGCGGTGAGGAGGTGACACAGACACCCCTACCAACACAGTCTTCAGTACGTAGTTTTAGCAGATGCTCGTGAATATGTTTCAGCAATTCCTCCGACGAGTAGTTACAATAGAATAGATACACGTGAGCCGAGGACAGGTCTTATATACCAGCGGGACTAATAAAATTGGGCAGGGCTATCTCCAAGTACGAAGAGGGGTGGTAATCTTCTAACATCACGCCACCCGACCACTAGCGCTCGCCAACGGCTGTTGGGAACACCCCAAAAGAATTCTCTCTCATTTGCTCATCGTCTGGCCCAGGTGTTAGATGTTTGTGTGTTGGTCTTCAAAGCCGAGTTGCCTCGTTCACTGGGGCAATTTTTTATTAGAATTGGGCGTCTCCTGCTTGTGATGTTGCAGTGAGTCTATATCTGCCACACATTATTAGAACTTATTAGATCTGGTAGTAATAGTTTCAAGCCTATTATAAGGCTTCATTGAGTGTAAGAGTTAAAATGTATTTAACACGTTACAATAAGTGTAGTTATTTCTCACTACAGTTAGATGAATCAACAGATGTTGTGAATACTTCTCAATTAATTGTGTTCATATGAGTTTCAAACGATGATCCCTGTCAAAGGAACTACTAAAGGTGAATATATTTACCAACTTTTTGCCAGCTTTGTTAAGAAAACAAGCTGGAAGCTTGAATGTATAAAAACTGATGGGGCATCAGCTATGGTTGGTCGAAATAATGGGTTTCTTGCACTCTGCCGCAAAAATGAAGATTTTCCAGATTTCACGTATTTTCACTGTGTTATTCATCTGAATGCATTGAGTGCTAAGGTAATAAACATGAAAGATATAATTAACATTACTGTTAAGATAGTTAACTCAGTCCAAGCAAGGAGCTTACGGAGACGACTTTTTAGATGTCAACTTGAGGAAAATGAGGCTGGCTATAAGACTTGCTGCTTCATACTGATGTAAGGTGACTTAGCCATGGAAAATTCTTTAGTAAGATTTCAAGCTTTATTGCCTGAAATGATTGTATTCTTGGATTCAGTTAGAAAAATCTACTCTCAACTACATGGCATATCTTGGTTAAGCAGCTTAGCTTTTTTGACTGATCTAACAGCTCACTCCACTAACTTAAGGGGAAGGACAAAAGCATTATCAAATTAGTTAGCTGCACAAATTCTTTCAGGTCAAAATTGCTACTTTTAAAATCACAGCTTGAAAGAGGAAATTTGAAGAATTTTCCTACTTTATAAAAGTTGCAGAAATGGAAGATGGCTAAACCTCTGAGATATTTTGTAATGAAATACAAACAAACACTTTGGCAAGAGTTGGAGAGAAGATTTCAAGATGTGAACCAGTTTGACCCATTCTTGGTTTTTATGTCATTCCCATTTGCTGAAAAGAGCATTGAAGCAATTTCTTCCATTTTTAACATGAGTGTTTCAGATGTGGAGGAAGATATAATAAAACTTCAATCTGATATCCCCTTGAAAGCAAGAGCCTTTGAAAACAATTTCTGGAATTTATTTCATAATGAAAAGTACCCATGCTTGAGGTCCATTGCTCTTCATTTGACTGCATTTTTTGGTTCAACCTACCTTTTCATATCAGCTTTTTCTCAAATGAAGATTGAAATTGAGATATTGAAGTTGTTTGACTGGAAGAACATTTACAATCTTGCCTTTGTTTGTGCTTGAGTAATTATGAATCCTCAATCAACAAATTATTTGAAGATATGCAGTGTCATGTGTTAGATTCAAAGGGAGATATTTAATTAGAAAATATTTTTTTAAGTGAAATTATATGTTGTAGTAATGTAGTTAAGTGAAAAACTTGGTTTTGTTCAGTGAAAGGATGTTTTCATATGTGATATAATTTTACTATTAAAACAAAAATAAAAGGCTTTTAACTACTCTACTAAGGAAACAAACAATATCAGCCTATTCTTACATAGTAGATCACAAAGAATTTTCCTTCTCAGGGGTAGATCAATAGATCCAAAAGTCTGTCCACTCCTGTTGCACGCTATACAAGATCGACAGGAATGGAAGAGGATGTGTCAGATGACCTGCAGAGGCGGAAACGCCGAAAGATGATGATGACACAATGTGCTATTTATTATTAGCTATGCGCAATGCATGAATATAAACCTAGCCTAAGTTGGTGTGTAATATTTAATTTATTTTAATTGTAAAAAATTTATTAAAACTGTAAATGATTTATTTTATTCACAGCCACAAGAATAATTTAAGATATATTCTATCATATTGTGCTCTTAGAATCACTTGTATTAATTTTACCATATTACATGTCATAACATATAATTGATTATCAGAACTAACTGAAAACCAACTTGGTTATTTTTTATAGGAACCCATTTTAAATGGGTTTTTTTCATTTCAACAACGATTTTTGTACAGATACAGATTTACAAAATAATTTGAATTCATCTTCCTAGTTAAAGGAATTTATTTGCGTAGGGAAAAAACTTTGCACAGTAAAATTAACCTACAGATCAATCAGGGACGGCTCATGAAGGAGGGATCTGGGGCACCGCCCTCCCTGCCAAATAAAGCAAAAGAAGAAGCAAAATATATTTTGAAAGTCATACCAATGTTCTTCTATTTCTTTGTTACATAGTGAAAAACATAATCAAATTAAAAAGTCATTTGAAATTAGAAACAATGGAAGGCCAGTAATCAAATCCTACTTAAGAAACGCCATGGGTGAAGACAGATTAAATACTTTGGTCATGTTGTCTAGAACAGTCAATGATTTGTGAGATACTAGACCAAATATTAGATTTTTCTTTCAAATGATAACCTTACTGATACACTAATTTTTAAAGTATATTGTGTGTATAGTGTTCAAGATGGTGTTTAGAACTTATTTATATATTTTTTGTTTACTGTGTGTGTGTGTGTGTGTGTGTGTGTGTGTGTGTGTGTGCGCGCGCATGCATGCCTGTGTATGTGTGTGGATTTCACAATGGATGATCTTTAACTTCGAACCAAGTGAGTTGTTATAGTTTTTATAGTGTAGTTTGTCTACTTAATTTAACAATTTTTAAGAGAGGGCCCTACCTTAAGGTTTACTCACGAGCAGCCACTGAATTCAATAATTCACTGTTACCTGGGTCCTATGGTAAATAAATGGACTGCCTTAAAGTAGGCGTACATGAAGTTCGATTTTTCAATTCAAAGCCAAACTGAATTGAATACTAAACTATACCTAAAGTCAAATCAAATTTAAAATCTGATTTTAATTAATTTATTATTGTTTTCTGTTTAAAAAAACATTGTGAATATTTTTGAAAATTTAAACACACTTTATTCCTAAGCAACATATTATTTATTTATTACAGATTTTTATCAAGTAATTATTACATTAAATTGTAGTGTACTCTTCATTTACTTTCAAAGGTGGTGAGCTTACCACTCATTCTTCCACTATGGTGTAGCTTATAAGATTGGGCCATCAAGGTAAGACTGGTGCCTTTCAAGGTTACCAGAAAAGAATAACAACAAATAAACGTAAATGTTTATTTTAGCTGTACATATATTTACAATGAAGCTTGTATCTGTCGAAACTGGAATTTCTTTTTCAAAGTGAAGTTGAGGCTAGTTAATATTTGAAGCAGTTGAAATTTTCTAAGCTTCACACATCTCTAGTAAGAAAAATCAGCAAAGAAAATAATTATAAAATAACTGGCAAGAACAGACACTTTGGAAAGGAAAAGGGCAGGGAATAGGAATGGTAAAAGAAACAAAAAGACTGGTGATCCGAAAACAAAGATTTGCACCCATAGCTAAGGCTTTAAATAATATACCACCTAGCTTGGCGGGTTAGTTTATAACAACAATATAGTCTGACATTTCCATCTGCCATCAGAAGCAAATATTTTGACTTTTAAAGTGAAATTTCTATCCTATGTTACAACAATAAAAACCTCATAGTGCACTGAATTTAATATTTACATTGTAATACTTATTTATTGACTTTCATGTGCTGAAAGGAATAAAATAAAACTTCCTATAAAAAACATAAATTTACAACTTTTTTTTACTTTTCTTATTTTACAAACAATTTAAAAATATTTGGCTGATAAAACACTGATATTTCAAACCTTGATGACACCAAAAATCCACCACTAAAAAACAAAACAAAAATATTTTTTTGTCAGCAGATCTCGTTGACTAATTTTAAAACTGCAGGAGGGGATGTCGTCGATTCCAAACACATTTTGTTAGCAAAAGAGATGTTGTCCCCATTTTCTTCCCTTTTCATAACAAATTGAGATAAAACATTTCTCTTTGGGATTGCTCTTCTCTGTGACTTGTTTTGTTTGGCCTGGATAGCTTTTTTCCTGAAAACATTCAAAACATATTTTTATTAAAATTTGAAACAAATTATTAAATTATTAAAATTAAGTCGAGTGATAAATCCAAAAGTGAGATAAATACACTGTTATTCAGATGCTTAGTGACATAATTAAATGAATAGATAGTTTTATAGATGATATAAATCTAAACATTTTAGTCATGAATGGCATCACAATAGAAAGATATAATAATATGTTTGTGCCTAATGGTTTAGGAATTTACCATTAATAAAGTTACAAGGGAAGAAATACTTGGAAACTAAATCAAGAAAATGTTGAATAATTATATATAAGGGTGTGTGAAGCTTGGAAACAAATTCAGGCTTCAAACTTTATCAATAAAAATATTGACTGCAAAAAAGACTCCATTTATGTTCACATTCAACCATTCTGAGCTGTTCTGTACATTACAAATTATTATTCATATGGAGAAAAAATCTGAACTAATTGAATTTATTCTTATGATAATAACTTAATTTTCAGATTAACACCAAATATTACAAACGATTTTTAATAAAACATTTTTCATTTAATTTTAGTGCATAAAGTAATATAAATAATATTTTTAAAAGCATAAATCAAATAAATGAAAATCTTAAAAATTCAATTCGACTTTGTGAATATTTCTTATATTTTATTTGAGTTCACTTTGAATTGAAAAATGGGGTTAACACACCCCTAATTACATTTAATGGCATTCATGATAACTCCAAATATAATCCGTCAAAAAATGTACACAAACGAAATGGATAATACCAGATTTGGTTGAAGAAATGCGCCCCTCTGCTAATGACTATTAAATACGTACTGAATAAAAATAAACTTTTCAATACATTAATTTTTAGGGAAAAAAAATATTACTAAACTGAACTAAATAACGTGAGTAATATTATTAAAAAACATGGTATAATATAAATGAAATTTTGGATAGAAAATACAAAATGGCAATTGCTGAAGTAATAAGTACAAATTTAGGTGAAAATGAGAAAATAGAAAATATTGAAAGTAATTTTTGTAAAATATTCAAAAAACCAAGTCACACAACCACAACATACTTGCAATATGAAACTAGACAAAACAACAAATCAAAATGATTACCAAATCCAAAGAATATAGGCCTACATATCCAGGGTTACATGTTCCAAAATAAAATATATCATTGAGAAATTATTTATACATAAAAGCCAGGTAATGGAGAGATTTAGAATCAAAGAATTGAAAATTATCAACGGTCAAATGACCTCGTTGGTAACAAAACTAATTAATTTAAGTATACAACATGGTGTAACTCCGTAAAAAACCACAATTACTAGAACCAATTCATAAAAAAAGGGAACCACTAAGATTATGGAAATTATAGACTTATACCAATTCTAATCATTTTAGACAAAATAATGGAAATATATGTTGCCAGTTGAAATATATTTATAAATTATTTAGATAAATATAGATTAATTGACCAAAAACAATACGGATTAAAAAAAAAGATACTGAAATACTTCACACACTTCTTTTATTAATGACATATTATATAAATTACCTAAATGAAAACAAACACACTTCTATGGCATTTAGAGACATGTCGAAAGTGTTTGATGTGTCAAATATTTTACTAGAATCACTCTATAGAATTGGAATCATAAGTAATATTTATTAATGGTTTTGAAATTACCTAACAAATATAAAAATAATTGTTTAAATAAATAATTTGGAAAGTGACGAGTCAGGTATAAATAAATATTGGAGTACCACAAGGCTCTATACTTGGGCCACTACTATACTTAATCTATACTCGAAAAAGAACAATGGCAAACTGAATACAGAATTGTGGTATATTTATATATGCTGACGGTGACCTGGTGGTCTAGGGGTTAAGGTGTTGGACTTCTATGCTGGCGGCCGGGGTTCAAACCTCAGTCCCGGCACAGATTATCTGATTACAACCCTTCCTTCACCTCTGACAAGATGTGTATTAATCACAACTTGTGAATGTGAGGAATGCCAGGCCTCCACCGTGGTTCGGATTCCACGTTAAACTGTAGGTCCTCCATTTCATCTCACAATCACCCTAACATTACACATTAGCATAAGTGCGTATAACCCGAACGGGTAGTAAGACGCGGTGCTAATAATAATAATAATAATAATAATATGTATGCTGACGACACAATGCTTTATGGGTCCACACAAATGTTGATAGAACTAAGCAAATATTGAAGGAAGATTTTACAGCAGGAGACAAAACTGGACTTACAATAATAAATTAATAATTAGCATTTGAAAAAATTTAAACAACTACTGCATGTTAAAAAGTATAAATTAGATTTAGACGTTCATTGTTTGGATGTTTTTATAATATTAAACTGTGTGATTGTTCTAAATTTACGCAGTTGAAATATAATTATATTGGACTAAGGATTGATTCTCATATGAAATGGAATACTCATATAGACATAATAAGTATGAAGCTAAGAACAGGAATGGTGTTATATATATATATATATATATACACTAAAAAATATGTTACCCTTGATATTTTAAAAATAGTGTATCACATGCTAATCGAATCACATTTAGGCTATTCTGGGCAAAGATGAATAATGTATATTCAAATGAAGTAAAAAATATGTAAACTAAAGTTCTTAAAATAATGAGGGAATACAACAATAGAATTAAAATCGTGAATAAGGAGTGAAAACCATTGAAAGTAAAAAATATGTACGTCTATAAAATATTAAGTCATTACTACTATTCAGAAACATTTAAAGTAAGACAGGCTCATAGTCACAACATCAGAAAACAACAGTACCAAATACCTTTATATATAAATAAATATGGAAAACAACATATTAACATAATAATAATAATAATAATAATAATACCGACCCCTTTTAACATGATACCGGATACTCTTATGGGAAAATATAAAACAATAAATGTTAAAAGGAATAAAAAAATGGCTGACTGGCTCATAGACTTAATGAAATAATAGTACTAGAGTAACTAACTATGACAAATAAGCTATGAAAAGGACTCAAGATTGGTTTATGAATATTAAATAAAAAGTTATGTTATAGATTTAATATACCTAAATTGAGAATAATGACTCATTGTTATGTTGTAAGAATATACTTAAATAAATGTATATACATCCTATCTTTATACTCTTTAGTGAATAGATATGTACTCTTGACACAATTTAAAATATATATATATATATGTTATCGATTGTTGTATGCATTGAGGCACTCAGGAAGGGTTCATGGGAAACGAGTGAAACTAGGATTTTCTCCTACCTTCATGATCACAAATAATTATTTTAATGAAGTTTAAAAAAAATTGTTACATACAAATTCATGTCATATTTTAAGACAAGGCTTACACCTGGATATTCAAACTAAAAACATTAAAAGTGCACCTTAAAAATTCTCACTAGGTAAATTACACAAAAATAATAGCTTTGATAAAATGTGAATCTCAAAGTGCAGTACTGGCCCCATTAATAGTAATTCATAGCTCCCACTTATGCAGTGATAAGAAACTAAAATAAATAAAGAATTCTCACTTATTGCGGCAGTCTATAAGAAGTGCCATGGAGAAGAGTAGGACTATAGTGACAAGCACTCCAATGACTACCGCTGCTATCACTCCGGCAGCTCCACCTTCTACCTCTGCATGTGCTGATATTGTGATATCTGTGGTCGCCCAGTCGAGACTGTCATCTGCACAACATAAAACATAAACATGAGAGGAAAGGAGAAATTAGGTTTCAAGAGGCCAAAAATTGAAACACAATCCCCGTTCTCGACCCTTATAGCTTTGTGCCATGTCTCGCTACCGTCGATGGTATCCATGTTTGATCACACTAAGGGGGTACATATGAGGAAGGTAGAATATTTGAGGAAATTCACCCACATTTGTATGGAGGAAGGTTGGAAAAACAATTAGGAAAAACAGAATTCAAGCTTCAACATTCCTATCACTGGAAAACCAAAACAGAGGAGGTTGAAGCCTCAGTCCGTATGCCCGCTAATGTGTCTCTTCATTCCATGATTCAGGCCTACTTTTTATTACCGCTTGTGACAGGACTCAAGGCACAACAAAACTCTCAATATTCAACCACAATCAAGTATCAGTGTAAGAATAATTAATTAATATATTCAAACATATTGCCCATTAATTTTATCATATGTGTACTTTGTACAGTTTTTTTATTTTTATTGGTTTGAAGTATTTAACCTGCACTTTCTGAATCGACTGATTATATCAGCACACGAGAATTTCTATGAGTGAAAGTGAAAGGACCTACCAATTTTGCTGGAAAAGGTATTTTCTCATACCTTCCAGGGTTCTTGTATATGCCATACTGGGAACCATCAGTCAAGGAGTGTCATAGAGGTGTCATTTTGTACTTTTAAAAATGATGAAAATATACTTATAATAGTTAAATAATAATTATTGATTATTAAGCTAATGAAATCCTAATGTTATTAAATATATTATAATTGTAAGGTATTCACTGCCTTTTATCAGATTGAAGTTCGCTACATTGCTGCCTTTTTCACAGGCTTGATTTTGCAGTCTTATTTTTATTTGAGTTAAGTTTATTTAAGCTACTAATAAGGATTTTCTTTTAAGAATATGGTTTCTAGACCAGGTAGGAGGTGCCAAAATCGATACCCATCACAGGCATCAAATGTCCTGGCTATGTCAGAGAAATATTCTCACACTGCGGCAGTTCTGAGGGCTCGAACCGCTAAAACAATCTTGAATTATCTTGGAATTTTCTGTTGTGGTCCTTTAAAAAATGATTAATTGATAAAAATGAATAGATATATTTTTCTCGCCATTTACTTTAATCTCAGAAGTGAGTCATTCTGTTTAAAATGTCATTAAAAATGAGCTAATTTCATATTTTCATTAATATTAATTTTTATTTATAATCCTATAGTTACATGTACCTTCCCCTACCATTTTGGTGCAAATCATATTTTGAAATGACAAACACCCGCTTTGGTGGCCGCATGGTCTAAGTCGCTGCTCTCACAGTAAACTAGAATGCCAATGAAGGAGAGATCAGGGTTCTAATCCCGGCCGGGTGTACAGATGGTGGTTTCTCCTCAATGTAGTTCCACTCTCCCTCTATGCAAATGCAGGTACATGTCCTCTAAATATATCCTTCCCGATCCCTAAAACTAAATACATAAGACCCGCCTCGGTGGCGTAGTTGGCAAACGCGCTTGTAGTGTTGAGCTCGACTGCTGAGGACGGGGAGATCGAGGTTCGAATCTCGGTCGAGTGAACTGGGGGGGGGGGGGGTGTTCCTAAATGGTTTTCCACTCTCCCTCCACGCAAATGCGGGTTCACTTCCACTAATTCAACCTTCCCAATTCCTAAATCCATTAACGTAATTAGTACTTAAAGCGTATAACCCGAACGGGTAGTAAGACGCGGTGCTAAATATTATTATTATTATTATTATTAAATACATAAAGGGCTAGTTTCATAGTCAAATTTAGTACGCCTCAAGTGCGGCGCTACACTAAGTACATGACGACACCTACCTAAACCAGAATGGAATGGGCCAGTTTCCAATGCGAGAACGGCCCATTCCATTCTGGTTTAGGTAGGTGTCGTCATGTACTTAGTGTAGCGCCGCACTTGAGGCGTACTAAATTTGACTATGAAACCGGCTCAAACTTATAATCCAAACAAGTAGTAAGACGTGATGCTAAAAAAAATATTACAAATCATTTTAGCACATAATTTCTGTATGTCTTGGCACTTCTACAGGTGGACCCCTTAATTTCACTATTTAAGCTGCAGCACGTCCTTATTAAAATAAACGGAAACACACTAAGGCTCAAAAAATTTAGAGTCACTGTTTGGAGAGTAACTTAAAATACAACAAATAATTACATTTAAAGCTGTACATGGTTCAGTGTTGCATTATTAACTACTTGGAACTGTCTTGTATTAATCATTTGAAACCTCCCAGGCTCCCACCCATGGCGAAAGGAATAATTGTGTGACGACTTCATCGTTAAATTGTATAAACTATTAATATGGCAGCGGTGTGGAGGAACAGTTTTACTTTGGTGAAAAGGTGGGGTCTTGTGAGTGTGATCTTAGATCTGAAATTATATGGACTATTGATTAAACTTCATAGGGGAGGGGTATCCTTCCTATTATTTTTTTTTAAATATTAAAATGTCTTTTAGAAGCTAGAGGATGTTTACATAGTAGCCTAAGGCATTTTTTCTTTTAAAAAACTATTCTTTTTTATTGTTCAGAATATGCTTCCAATCCATACTAAGTTAACTCAATAAATTATTTAAAATTTTGCCTTTGAGCTGTCGGTAGTAATGTTACCTCAGGGAGGGGAATTGTTGTTTGGTGTCCAGATGCTTTAAGGCAGTGGTTCCCTAACCCTGGGTCGCAGCCTAAATGAGGGTCGCAAGGATGTCACAAGAAGGTCGAGGATTTTTCTTTCTTTCATACATTATGAAATATTATAATTACAAACACTTCATCAAACTGGGACATTTTGAATAGCTACTGCAGTACTGACAGTAGAAACATTATTGAAATAAACCCTCCTTCACACAGGAGTTTTGGACCCAGCTAAAAGATGAGCCCATTCTGACTCGGAAGATGAAAAGACGCTTTTCCCTCTTTTGACAACATAGCTTACCTCTGTAAACAAGGATTTTCACTTTTCAGGTCTTGTAATGATCAAGATCCTCAGAATGATTTGCATTTTAATCTGCTCGTCAACATATCACTCAACCTCGAAAAAATCATACACACAATGAAGCAGCATCATGATAATTGAATAACTCTATTTTTGTCACCAATTTTTCAAGGGAAAATATTGTGTAATTTACTATTATTGTAAGATTAAAAATTTATTGAAATTGATTCAATTCAGTTGATAACATTTATCGATGCAAACTAAAAACTTAAAATAACTCTCCCCAAGAATGAAATAGCTTTAAAATTGCCACCCGCTTCGGTGGCGTAGTTGGCTAACGCGCTTGTCGTGTTGAGCTCGACTGCTGAGGACGGGGAGATCGAGGTTCGAATCTCGGTCGGGTGAACTGGGGGCGGTTTTTCCTAAATGGTTTTCCACTCTTCCTCCACGCAAATGCGGGTTCACTTCCTCTAACTCAACCTTCCCAATTCCTAAATCCATTAACGCAATTAGTACTTAAAGCGTATAACACGAACGGGTAGTAAGACGCGGTGCTAAAATATTATTTAAAGTAGCCACTGAAATGGTTTGTTTTGGTCATTTATCGAACTTTGTAACAAAGTAAAATTTTCCTTAAAAATGGTTTTTTACATTTTGTTTTATTATAAAGTTATTGAAATAATTCTATTGTTGTTATTTAAATTAGTAATTAAATTAAATTAATTTAATAAATACCGATATTAAAATAACATGCATGTAGGCCTAACGATTTCTTGGGTCGCCAGGCCTAGAATAGATTATATTTAGGATTGCGATCAAAAAAGTTTGATAAACTTTATTCTCGCCATAAACTTGACTGCCGATGACGGGGAGATCGGAGTTCGATCCCGGTCAGGTCTAGTAGAGGTGTTGTCCTAAATGGTTTCCCACTCTCTCTATCTTCACACAAATACGAGTACACTTCCTCTAAAAGCCTCTTAGTCCTGTTAGTGTGACAATCCAGATTGGCCGGATGAGTAGTAATATGTGGCTCGCATATAAAAACTTGGTAATCATATCACTCTTCCTCGCTACTTCTCTGTTGATAACCAGGTGAAATGACCTACTTTATTAAGGTAGCCAGGTGCTAATCACATCACAAACCTCCGTTACACCTTGGTGACAGGTAACTAACTGTAACTCAGTCGGAAACGTGTCAATCTATTGTTTTTAAAGCTCTCGGGTTCGAGAACACTCAAGGCGAAAAGTGGAATGATTTTAATATTAGGTTTGCTACTTTCCTCAAAATAATATTATGTAGGCCATTTGCTTTTGATTTTGAGTATAGCACCCACATTTACGCTGAGATAGTATTTTAAACTATTTTAAAAATAATAGTTTGGGACAGCTAATTGGAAACCCCATCTCAGCAAATCAAAGCTTTACATATATACCGCGTGCCCACTGATGCAATTTATTGGAGCAATGTAATTTGTAACCACTAGAACCTCAATTAAGTTTTTATTTTAAAAAACACTTTAAATTGCTTCAAGAGAAATGCAGTGTTTTAAAAGAATGTTCCGGCGACGGGGACGTTGAGGTTTGATTCCGGGTGGGTGTACTGAGGGTGTTTATTACTAAATGGTTTTCCACTCTTCTTCCACGAAAATACAAGTACATTTCCTCTAAATCCTACTTCCTCATCCATTCTCTGCTTAGGATGGGTTGTAAGACCCGGTAAAAAACATAATTAAAAAATATATTTCAATCTCCTGATGTGGGAATTCCTTGCATGCCACCTCAGGTAAAATCTCCTTATATTTCTTGGTAGAGGACGTCATGTTTGATGGTAAACGGAAGTGGTTATTTCGTGGTATAATGTGGTTTAAGGACAGAAGAACGTTTTTGTTTTACGAGTGTCTCTCTATAATTACTGAATTATTTGGCCTCAGTGAATATTGCACCTTTTAACGCCGCATACTCGAAGGGAAACATCCTTACACTGCTGCTTTTCTTATTGAAATGTTTGTTCGGAGACAACAAAAACAATGATGCCTTATGGCACGCTGTGGTCGTTTTCCACCAGTCTTAATCAAATATGGCGCGTGTACATAATGTTCCGTGGTACTGTGGTCATTCTGATGATATTTAAATTTTACCGTTGCTCAAAGAGACAGTAGACAGTTGTAGATATGTTCCATAAACACGGATATTTCCGAATCTCTTTGATTAAATCTTGCGGCATAATGTAGTAAAAGAATTAAAAGAGAATCAAATACTAGTATAGTGCAAGTAGATTAGTAAAATACAAGTATATTTGAAAAATACTAAATGAAAACTAGAACAAAAAGTCCATATCTGAGTTGTCAATGGGACTAGTCTACAAACACACAAGATTGCCTGTTTTACGCACGCGTGTAGTCCACTACGTCCCCCAGTTTGATTAAATTTAGTATCTAGGCATTGTTAAACATTACAACCCAAAAAGGTGATTTTCATTTTTCCATAAAAATGAATTGGACGGTTACTATGCAAAAGCAGAAATTTACTCTTGTGATCACATCTCTAAATATTTTAGATACAAAATAATGTATCATTGTAAAGATGTAGTACTTTTAAATATACCATTTTTTGTTTTGAAATGTATTTTTATGAAATCTATAGTTTCTGATCTATAAGTCAATATATATTCTTTTTAATTCAAGTCTGAAAAAGAAATTAGTTGCAATGCTCTTTGGTGTGCACATATGTCCCACTTACCTTAAAGGTTTTGTAACAGTGTATGATTGGATTTATTCTATTTTGTGGAATATGGTGCTCTTTTTACTTTGTCTCGACTCCTACAAGACTGTTGTGATTGTCAAAAAAATCTAATTCGAGGTTTCGATAAATGCCCACGTTTCATGACCCTTTTAAAACGAAGTGTTTCTCGCTATGCCGTCTGTTTCTACCTCGGACCAGAACCGAACTCATTTTACCGTTTGGGTTAAGGTTTTTGTATCTAGTGTTTTCATAACGTCCCACCCTCTTCCAGGGGTTTTTGGAATTAGCTATCTAACCCGAAAATTAAAGGTAGTTTACTGAAAAGCAAAAAGAGATAAAATCGATTTCTTCAAAATCCGCTCTAACGATTTTGTATCTAGGCATTACATTACAAACAAAAGGGCAATTCTCGTTTTACCTTTAAAGTTACTTTGAGGGCAGAAATTTCAAATTTTGATGATACATCCGCAACGATTTGAGATACGAAATAACTTATCATTTTATAATTGCAGTACTTTTAAAAATAAAAATATTTTAATCTAGAATATATTTTTATAAAACCAATAGTGTTTTAGCTATAAGTAAATATATATTTTTATGGAATACTTTACACATATGGAATTGATTGTTATGCTCTTTGGTGAACAGAAATGCTCCCAAAGACTTAATGTATCTATAACAGTGTATTTAATAACAGTTATGCTCTTTGGTGGAATATTTCTGCAAAAGTGTATATTATTTCGTTTCACAAATTTTACATGTTTTTAATAAACGTTTATATTTTGAGATTAAAGAAAGATAAAGTCTGTATGGTGCACCGTACTATTTATTTTTATCAGTATTGATACACTGTTTATCACAAGTGACAGCTACAAAGCACATGACTTTACGGATATAAACATTTTTCAAACTAGTTATTTTTTTGAAACCATCAAATTTTTTGTCTTCCTCTTGTGAATGTGAGGAATGCCAGGCCTCCACCGTGGTTTGGATTCCACGTTAAGCTGTCGGTCCTCAATTTCATCTCACAATCACCTTACCATTACAGATTGGCGTAAATGCGTATAACCCGAACGGGTAGTAAGACGCGGTGCTAATAATAATAATAATAATTTTGTCTTCCTATCTAAATCTGATTTGAAGTACTAAAACATCGTCCGTGTATAGAGCATAAGTAGAGAAAATATCCTTGAAACTTACCTGAAATAGCCCCCATAATGCGTCTACCTATGGGATGATACGAGTGGTGTGCTGGCGAGGTAGCTAAGAGGTCAACTGCATATAGAGAACTACTTCACATTCGTTAAAGAAGGGTGAAAGTGACGACCACATCGGGTGGGATAACTAGAGCGCGAGCTACGCGATGACTGATGATGACTGACTGATTGCATTGTTGGGAGCTCCTTACAGTCGCTTTCTGTCTACTACCTTCCTTGTTACACTGGGTGGCTTTGGGCAGAAGAGAATACTGCCAGCCTCATGGTAATGTGATGTCCCACGCGCATGCGCAGAGACTAACAACGCTACAATGAACATTTACACAGCTTAAATTTCATTATCTGTGGTTATTTGTCCGATGTTCTTCATTTTATGACTTTGCTGTCGGTATTTGTGTATGTTCAATTGTTCATGAAAATCTATGTACGGTATCCTGTTTTGAAAAAAATAAAAATAAACTATCAACAATGAAATTAGAACTTTCCAGCTATAACAGTGTAACGGATGAAGGGGAGTAGGGAGGGAACAAAGGCGTCAGTCTTGTGACGCGAAGGTCGGTGTTCGAATCTCAGCCAGGTCAAGAGAATTGTTCTTTTCTCAATTGTTGCCCGTGCATCGCGAATGCGGGTGTATTTACTGTAAATATAGTGTTAGCTCAGACAGGTAGTAAGACGTGTATAAGGGTAAAAAAACAAACTTAAACCTGTTTTTAAGTGATGAAAGAAACTGTCGTACAATCCATCCTAGACATACATTTTTACTTTTAAGAAATTTGTTTGGTTAATGTTTTATTTCCGGGGGGAAGCGTTCAACAGCTCTAAGACTATTTAATTATATTTTTTTTACTAATATGACTCGTATAAATCATACATAAGTATGCACATTCTTTCTCATTTAGTCTATCATAGGTTGGAACAAAATTTTTAATTATTTTTATCCGTTAACTACTCCGAAAAACAGTCTCACAGTTTTTATTTATCATTTAAACACTCACCAAATACTTATTTTGAACAAAATCTCTAATGCCATTTTCGAACTGTTTTAGTTTTGGATTTTCAAAAATTGGCTCTAAATAAACCATTCTTAAATAAATGTTTACAAAAAAAAGATAATAATATTATTTTCCAAAGATTTTAATTTTGGACATTAATAGCTATAGCCATTTCTAATAATTTAGAATTTTCAGAAATTAATCATTTGTAAACCGCCCTTAATCTTAAAGTTAGAATTAAAACTACAACTTTGCCTGGAGGTATGAGCATATTAAAACCATCGAGTTTGAATTAAAGCAACCGTTTAAACTTCAGGCACAGACGTACAGGAGTGGAGGGAGACATAATGTAAAACTCACTGTCTCATAAAATCTCAAGATCCATCTTTAAACTCGATTTCGAATACTTTCATTATTCAAACACTTTTTATGCAAGAAAAAGTAAAAAAACACTTTAAATTCTAATCAATTGTATGCAGAGGTAAACAATGGGGTGTGAGTTCAAGCGTTGAGTGTATGGTTAAGCGTGAAAAGGGGAAGTGTAAGATAAGTAGATTGAGACATTCCTCGCAGAGCTATTAAAATGAAGGGAAATGGCGCTCAGTTACCAAGAGTTGGGTCAGTGGAATTTCTATCTACTTACGACTTACGTACTATACAGCCTATATTACGTACCCGCTTTAGTTCATTACATTAATTAAATACCAATTTAAAAAAATGTATTTCCTAGGTTTGTAAAATATTGTGCTCCAACATTCACATTATCAAAGCTACTTTCTGTTTGTATTAGTAAAATCAAATTATGTCATTATTACGTACGATGAGTTCATCCAATGTCGCGGTGCCGTGTTCTGTGTTCCGTTTCTCGTTCCTTCTTGAAAACTCGCTCGAGCAAAACCAATTGATAAATAAATTATATACATCAACATTGATCGATGCCACTCATATTACTTGTATGAATGCTTAAAAGTAAATCTAATAACTTATCTATCCAACTAAACTTAGAGTGACTTAACAAGCGTTTCATTTATTTTTTTCCTCCGTAAAAATATCGCGAACGTAGAAGACCTTGGCTGCTTTACCAAGCGCTCTATTTGTTCCTTTCTTTAACTTTACGCATGCGCGAGACGTTGTACTCTCCTCTGTCCCAAGCTAGCAGTGACCTCGTGCGATGGGAGAGGTGAGTTTAGGAAATCACTGTGATGTCATATTTAACCTCTCTCGTCTTAATCGAGTGATAGATACTTCCTCGAAAAAAAAAAAGGACTATCCACGTCATCAGAAAGTTGCCACGTCATAATTAATTGAATGAAACAGGTAGATTATTCTAGTAAGATATTCAACAAATAAACTAGGACAATCCGTCTGTTTGTATGCCTACTGAGTTAGGGGTCACGGAGTTCGATTCCTAGCATGGCCGAAAATTACATTATTGGTAAAATAGGGGGTACACCTTTCACAGTAATATATTATTTATTATATATATTTACATATATGTGAGATATATAATACACACACGAGTCTGGAGTATAATATCATTCGTAGCCCAGTAGTGTAAAGATTAGTCAGTACTAATGTACCGTTGCCCAGGTGACGCCCAAATGCACTAACCGCACATCCTTTCCGTGGGGGCTCTTTCCATCTTCCGATGAGATGAGATAAGGGTGCTAGTAGAAACACTTAAACCTAATATAAGCCTAACTAACCAAACCCTGGTGACCGTTTGGACAATTCCCCACAAAGGTGCTTGTTTCGTCTTATTTGGTTCACCGGATTTCTAGGAGATCGAGGTTTGAATCCCGATCGGGTGTACTGAAGGTGCTTTTTTTTAATGCTTTCCCCACTTCACCTCCCCTCAAATAAGGGTGCATTTCCTCAATAATTTTACCCTCTTTCATCCTTATTCTATTAATCTATAGATATGGGGATAGCCCATTCGGGAAGAAAGGTGTCAGGGTTTGAATCGCAGCCAGGTGAACTGGGATGAGAGTTTTACAAATTTGATGTTTCACTATAGTTTTCTCATTCTATCTCAACATTAATTAGGATGCATCTTCATTAAACTAATATTCCTATCCTTACCTCCTGTTTAAACGTAACAATTTAAAAGGTTTGACAAATGTTTTCACCAATAGAATCACGTGGTGCCAATAAATTGTAAATAGTGTTTCTATTTCGCTAGTCTCAATGTAATCTTTGTAAAAGTAGTCTGTTTTAATCCTAGTGTAATCAAATATTACCCATAGCTCTCCACGTCATTGCCTGACGCACAGACAAGTTGTCTATGGCTTGGCGGTACCGCCCATCTGAGTTTTATCAAACAAACCACACACTGACCTTTTAGCTATCTGTACTTTCCAAACAAATTTGTTTTACCATGGATAATAGTATGGATAGGTAAGTAATTTTTAAAAGTTTTAAAAGAAGTAGAAAACCGTTTAGATAAACCACCCTCAATAGACCCGACCGGGATTCTAACCCCGATCTCCCTGTCATCGTCGGTCTGGCTTACCATGAGAGTGACACCTTTGAACAGGTCACAAACACTGTTAACGGTCCCTTGGTTGTAGAAAAGTAGCCTATATTGTGTAGGTAATGTTTTAAGTCACAATTTTTTTTGTCGTTTTGTATTTTTAGGATATATTTTTATATTTTGAAATTTTTTTTAGTAATTTTTAGATATTTGTGTTGAATAATATCGATATTTCGTAAATTCATTAATAACGGTAGTCATTTAATTTAACTTTTTAAATTTATTTGTGGTACTTAACGTGCACTTTTTGAACGACTGATTTTATTAGCACATAGCCAATACACTAACTTAAATCTAGAATAAACACAACATCCAAATCCCGGCCGTTAATTTTTCACTTTAAAAGAGGAAACCCACATTTAACCAATGATAAATATTTTGGCCATGCCAGGAATCGAACACAGGACCCTAATTTCAGAAGAGAGACACACTACCGACTGAGCTAAGGTGTCAAACCATGTACACCCAAACATAAGATTTCTCACCATAGAGTTGTCGAACTGTCCAGATAATGTTCACTCTCTTATTTTGTATTAGGAATATACACACACATTTCTAGTGAAGCACTGCAACTAAATTGGAAATATTTCTGTCGGCGAAGGTGGCTGCTATTGCTTTTAACTCAGTTATTTTCGTAAATCAATGTTCATCTTTAGTGAAATGCAATAGTTTATTTATTATTTATTTTTCACAGCATTCAGCTCTTTTTTTTAGTTTCAATTTGTAAAGCACTTGTTTGATACATTCATATTTTGGAGTTTTCATTTATTTTTAAGTACATTTTTTTTTAGAAATTTTAAGTTATTTTATTGGTTATTTACTAACAATTTTTTGGCAATAGAAATTAGGCCTTTTTTTGTGAGTAGAGTCATGTCTAATTTGTCACCCTTCTTAGCTAATAAGTATCAATACCTACGAAATAATACTAACAATCAAATAAAATATAATTAATATTAACGGCGAAAAGTTTATATTTTTTTAAAAGTTAATTTCACCGCTTTCCCTTCCACACCCAGTTCTAGCCAAGGTTAGTAGCATTTAGATATTGAGAGCAGCACTAATCTATATACAGCAAGTTGATGTATTCGCTAGTGGCAACCAGAATAGAACCAGGGTCCTCTAGACTAGTGTTATTCAACCTTTCATGTTCACGTACCCCCAGGAATAATCTATCTCCAATTATGTGCCCACAAAGTTGTTGGCACATAATGGAAGCTATACAATTTAAGTAATGAGCAGAAGATGAAAACAAAATAGTTAAATTTTGAGAAAGTCCCTATAATCGACTCTTTAATAAGAATACATTGAGCATAATAATAGTCTTATTTTAAAGATGTCGGTGATTAAATTCTAATGTATTTTTTTTAACAACAATATTACATTGCACTGTGCATTGTCAGTGTTTTAAATCTTTTTCAAATACATTTATAATAAAGTTAAAAGTGAAAATGGAGCTAATCTGCCTTGAGATGTCAGGTAACGCAAATCAAAGTCCATAATGTAACAGTACTAATACAAAAAATATTGCTCAAAATAACTAAAATATTATTTGACGTGTTTCGTTTAATTTGCTACGCCTAGTAGTCTCAACAGTTCTTCATCGTGTAATTTGATTCAATCCTTTAATCTTTATTTAAAATGATTTTCATAAAATGTCACTATCCTAATAGTCATAACAAATATTCAAGAACTGCTGATATTTCTATAAGTATGAAATTAAACTGAATGCATCTACTGAAGCAAAATTGTATTTATTTTGGCTAAAAACGTTTTTGTTATAAAAACTACATTAGAGACCTTAATTCACGTTCCTTTCCACCCCCTTCAAGACTAGCAAGTTCCATTCTATTTTCTGGTATGACAGTTTATACTCGGATTTCGGTAGTAAGAACAGTATCTGCATGGTTGTTACTTTACATTTACATCCATTACCGTTTCCAGCCTATGGCCTGAGTCATATTTTATTCTACTGCCGGTTTGCTAGCCCTGTCGTAGCTTCATTACCCTTATAGTTTAACTTAAGACTATGACAGGCACAATATCCATTCCCCGACCGTTAATTTATTAATGTGAAAGGATAACCCCATGTTTCACCAATGATCAATTTTTCGGCCATGCTGAGAATCAAACCCGAGACCCTTAACTCAGTAGACACGCTACCGACTGAGCTAAGGTGTCGGACTATCTGGTAGTTACTAAAGTTACTAAAACCATTTTAATATATTCATACATCAAGTTATGTTTTGTGATCTGCAGCTGTCACTTTTGAGAGACACTATCAATAACTATAAAACAATACTTTATAAAAATGCTATCAATATTGGCCGCCAAGAAATATGTTTGAGTTTTCTATACTATTCTTAAAAAAAAAAAAAAACAGGTTATAGTTACGTTCCCTAATGATCAAGGCTGCCGCTTTGGTTAGCGAGAAAGTGGCGTAGAAGCCCACGAATCAATTAAAAACCAATTAAGCTGAGGTAGTCGTTGACTGGAACTACAATCTTCTAGTCTCTACCATATTTTGGGTAACTGCGTCTTATTTTGCGTACACACGGACAATCGTTCATAATTAATTCAGTAGATAAACTTAGTTTGAAATAATATATACAACTATCACGAAAATACAATGTATATCGAAGTTAATGCTTTATTTCTGTGATAATTTCCCCCCCGATTGTAAATCTTAGGGGCACTTTTAGTAGGCCTATATAATGGCTTACCTTTAGAATATCAAGTTGTAATCCTAGTCTTAAAATGTAGCTTATACTCCCCCCCCTTATTCCTAGGTCCCTAATCTAGGGAAATATTTTCAGGTTTCTATCGCGGTTGCTACTTACTATCATCCTTGACCCCATTGTCTGATGGAGCGTGTGGTAGAATTGAAATGGCAAGGAAAAAACGCCAAATATGTTAAAAATATTTCAACAATTTTGTTTAAAATGTATATAGGAAGAATTTTTATTCTGATTAACAAAATGATGTGTTTGATTTTCTGAGGAAACTGACTTAAGGGTATTTAACTCAAATCTTTTTTTTTCTTCTTTTCTTTTTAAAATTTTGTTCCAAGCTATGAGATACGAGAAAGTCTGTGCGATTTTGTCTTACCAATTATTTTCAAATTTAATCACGGTTGTAGGTGTTAGGAGAGTTATATAAGACTCTAATAAGCTACTAGCTTAGTTATTGAGGAGGACTAACCCACACCCTCCTCATATCTTTCGGCACGGCCTCACCTCCACGGATTTGTATCAATAGATACCAAGGCCGTAATCAGCCAATAATTTTAGGGGGGCTCGGTGGGCTTATTCCCCAATTACCGGAGGCTAGGGGAAAAAAATCCTAAGTGATAAACAGATCTAGAAGCTCTCTGAAGTGCTTTTTATGGTATCACAGCCCACTGGTTTGTATTTGTATCTTAATTTTGATATTGTTTGAACCCCCCTCCCTCCCTCCCTTCGGACTATGGCCTTGTAGCTGCTTATAGTCGGGTAGTCATGGAAAGAGACTAACCTAACCGAACAATGCAAAAGAGTACTTACTACATCTGAGGGAACTGCATAGTCCTTATTGAGAAACAGATTCGTCATTCTCTTGTTCGTGTGTGGTCAATCCCCACTCAAATATAAGGGTTATTCTATACGGACGCTAAAAGCACGGCAGTCTTGATAGTCAGTATAGGTCAGTGGAATAAGTCAATGTCAGCACATGGTTTTTTTGGGTTGCCCCTGTTGCCTCAACCTCCCCACTTGTCGATAGAGTCATCGACAAGCATTGGGAAGTTTTGGCTGATTTGATATGCGAGTTACAGGTTGTTTTCACAGACCCTTATCCTCGTTGCATGAACTTAAGTTTTACATGAATTGGTACCTTTGAATTGTTTGTACAAAAATACACGGTTTGAGTTGGTTTGTAGCCCGACACAAGATATCCACCTTGACAGAAGCGCCAAGCTAGGTCACCTGTGAAAGGGTCAGCACATGGTTCAATCTATACAATTGTTTTAAGAGCGTGTATGATATAGCACATGCCAATCAACTCCGTGATACAGTCGGCTAGAAATCGTAAATGCACACGAACACCAATGCACGTGGATAATTTCTGATTAAGCAATGACGGAAACAAACAGTTAATAGAAGTTCCTAATACTGAACATTGTTGAAATACTAAATGATATTTTGATGAAAACTGCATTGCAAAAGGCCGTTTTGGACCATTTTAGAATGGCTTAACAGATAAGCATTGTAGACAAAGCTTCATTCTGTCATAATAGGGACATACAGTAGTTATTAAGAAAGAAACTTTGTCGCTTTGTCCCCCATCGTCACCACGGAAAATTTCGAGTAATCATTCAAATACGAATGCAGTGTGCACATTTCTGGCATGTTGTGTATTCCCACACGTCACGCGCACGCACAAACGCAGTTGCGAGCCGGGAACTGAGTTGGGCCTGTTATGATGAACACTTGCAGCACATTTATTTGTTTATTTAGCACCGCGTCTTACTACCTGTGGAATCCTATATCTCTCTAATCCGTTTCTTAAATTTTTTTTTGAATGTCAGATATTTAAAAAAAAAAATGTAGGCCCCTACAAATTAAGTTAAAGTGAAAGTAGCTCAAATGTAATTAAGGAACAAGTTTTTAAGGCCTTTTGTCACTAACAAAATGCTATTTTGTTTGTCACTTCTATTACGTCATAAACAACAAAGAGAACACTTTTTTTTAAGTACATGACTTAATTATATTAATATAGTTTTGTCCTTTTTTGTGACTTTTTTATTCAACTACACGAATTTATAATAATATATTACTTTTAATACCAATTGTTTAAGATTGTTAAATCAAGTCACGGTCTTAATTTATTGTATTCGAGATACTTTTTTGAAATTTTTACGAATCTTGAATCTCCCGAATACCATAGGATTCGAGGAATCGAGGATCTAAGCGTCCCATCTCTACTTACTAAATATAATTTCATATATTCATACGCCAATCCATAAAGTTTGAAGAACTCGCTTTTAATATAAGATCAACCGCGCATGTGATCACGTCGTTTGTCTTGTTTTTTGGTGATAGGAAAGTCATGGAGGCTGGAAGTTGAGGGAGGGTTCGAATCCTAGTCGAGTGTGTGAAGGTGTTTTTTCCCCCTAGATAGTTTCCTATTATCCCTCATTCCCACTGCTTTATTGTAAATATGTGGATATCCCAGACGGGTAGTAAGACGCGGAGAGGTATCAAATTGAAATAACCTCCTTAAACAGTCACATTAATGAAAAATAACAGCTAGAATTTTGGCCGCTTTATCTCGTAGTTACTGAATGTCTGACGCAGACACGGTTCCGGAAATGTCCTATTGTGTGCGACTACATGCTGATGTAACTTTAGACGTCACATCCGTTCAAATCGATACCTCGTATCGAGCTCTATGAGCTAAATATTCAAGAGCTTGCCTTTAACTACTATAGAGATTGATTTTCAATGCATACTGTACGTAATATTAAAGGACACCACCTCTGTGGTCTACCTAGTGGCCAGAGTTTCTGGCAACATATCTTGAGGTTCCAGGTTCGATCCCCAATGCTTCTAAAATTAATCTGTGAAACAATGGGTCTGGAAACAGGTCAACCTTATCCTCGTGAGGACAAATGAGGAGTTGCTTGAATACAGAAGTAGCAACTCCGGGTTAGAAAACTGAGATTATCAGCCGATAGTCTCACTGTGCTGACCATATGAGATGACACCTTCTATCTGAAAAGGTTGACACTACAAAAGCTCGGTCGCTCGGTTGGTATAACTCGCTTGCAGGCTCACACCATGGAGTTGTTTTTATGATAACTTTAGAGTAATTTAGTTCAATGTCTGACTTTGTTCAACCCCCTATATAAAGGCCTACTTCCTCATTAGTTGACTCAATGTCACCCCCCCCCCCTTTAACCTCCTCCCAGATCGAATGATTCCGGTGAAAGGTAATAATGCTGGCATTCTGAATTTGTTTTTTTCAAAGCAAGGGTGTATTATCGTCGTTATAATTGAGTATCAAATTATCTATAAGAAGTTACTCTAATAAATATATTTTTAATATGGACCAAAACGTATTTTAAGTTATATAGTTCAGTCGTCTTTTTGACGATGGTTTATAGCAGCATAGAGAAAGAATATAGGCCTAGTAGAATAGTGATAAGTTTCTCTATGATTACAGTAATTTACACAATGGCTCATTCATAGCTATTACTACTGTTCCAGCTCGGTGCATAACATTGGGCTCAGATCCTTAAAATAATCCAAAATCAATATTCGGTATGATAAAACATGCATAAATTATACTCATACATCCTTTTGGGGTAAGAACTAATTGCCTACCAAATTTCAGCTTCCTACTAGGCCTTATGCTTTTCGAGATATTTTTACCTGGATGGAGGATCTCAACTGACAATTATTATTATGGGGGGGGGGGGGGTGGGGGGGGATTCATAAAATATACGACATATTGATCTATTTTTAATTTTACTATTTTATTACATAAAAATGTTTAACCAATTGTAGCTAAGATCATGGAATGTAAAAAAATAGCGCTGCATTATTATTATTATTATTATTATTATTATTATTATTATTATTATTATTATTATTATTATTAGCACCGCGTCTTACTACCCGTTCGGTTTATACGCACTTACGTTAATGTGTAATGGTAGGGCTATTGTGATATGAAATGGAGGACCTACAGTTTAACGTGGGATCCGAACCACTGTGAGACCTGGCATTCCACACATTCACAAGTTGTGATTAATACACGTCTTGTCAGAAGTGAAGGAAGGGTTTGGAAATCAGATCAATCTATGCCGGGACGGAGGATTGAACCCCGGGCCCCCAGCACAGAAGTCTGACACCTTACCCCTAGACCACCAGGTCACCAATAGCACTGCAGAACATAATTATAAGACGCGTAATCTGAAAAATTATCTCTGTGAAGTTTAAATAAAGAAAATATTGGATTTAGAACTCATTCCAGAAATATTGCTTATTTAACTCCGACGTAGGCAATGGTAAATTTTAAGATAAAAACAATTTTTCAATCAAACAAAGAGTTTTCACCAATAATAAATAGATAAAAACCCTAAATTATTATTATGATAATAATAAACATTAAGCACCAGAGTAGCAATGTTTGTCATTTGTTTAGTAGGCCCTACGCGTCATTAACAATATTTGTTTCGTGATTTTACTATTATGATAAATAAGCCTAGATTATTAACATAATGGGAATGCCAGACCTCCACCGTGGTTCGGATTCCACGTTAAACTGTAGGTCCTCCATTTCATCTCACAATCACCCTACCATTACACATTAGCGTAAGTGCGTATAACCCGAATGGGTAGTAAGACGCGGTGCTAATAATAATAATAATAATAATAATAATAATAATAATAATAATAATAATAAATATTAAAATAATAAATGTAAAGGAAGGTTCAAACACCATACAAACCAATACAAATATTTTACCAAGCCACATTAAATGTTAAAAGTGCTAAAAGCATGGCCATATTTTTCTATTGACCACACTAGGTAAACACCCCGGAAGGGGTGCGGTATTTGTGTGTGGGGGGGGGGGGGATTGTCTGGCATGGACATAATTGATGGCACAACGAATCTCTGCTTAGGAAAAACATGTAAAATAAAAAACATAAGTGTTGATGAACAATAATTTTAAAAAAACATGGCCCACGTTGTTGTCCTATATTGATCGCTAGCAAAATATAATTAGAAAAATTAGCAAAGATTACAATAATTGTTATATACATCTATATATATATATATATATATATATATAATATATATATAGAACATTCTAACTTAATGAAAAATATTAAACAGCAAAAAAGTTTGAATTTTCTATATGAATCATAGCATTATTTAAAATCACTATAAATTAAAAATAAAATAAAAATTATTTATCCAACAAAATAAAAATTAAATGAGTACAAACAATATTAAAATGACAGCTTTCTTTGTAACAGAGTAAATGTTTAGATGCTCATAAATCGTTTATTCGATTATTATGAAATCTTGATACACTCAACTGTGGCAAGTTAAAAAAAAAAACTCTTTTTCTCACAGTTAATAAGGAAACCAATGTGATTAACTCAATCAGTTAAAACGCTAAACTCTATTACTGTCACTTTTTAAAATTTAAAACAGTCAGAAACTACTATTATGAACGATAACATGGTTTAATATCAAATATTTCAATTAACTAACCACCTTAATAATAATGTGACCCGCCTCTGTGGCGTAGTTAGCTAACGCGCTAGTCGTGTTGAGCTCGACTGACGAGGACGGGGAGATCGAGGTTCGAATCTCGGTCGGGTGAACTGGGGGTGGTTTTTCCTAAGTGGTTTTCCATTCTTCCTCCACGCAAATTTGGGTTCACTTCCTCTGAATTCAACCTTCCCAAGACCTAATCCATTAGCGTAATTAGTACCTAAGCGTATAACCCGAACGGGTAGTAAGACGCGGTGCTAAATTAAAAAAAAAACTATGACAACCGGTCTGTAGGCTATACATAGTTATAGTGTTTCAGATTAACCTCATGGATTGGTTAAGATAAAAACAACTTAGTAAGACCATGTTACATTATCAAACATTGTTTAAGTTTGTATAGTTAAATGTGACACAAAAATATTATTTATAATATTGTATTTAAAAACAAAAAACGGTGGTGGCTGGATTTTTACCGGACCAAGGAAACCAAAATATATATCGTATGTGGTAAACACTTACCCACCCTCACAACAGTCAAGTGCACAGAAGCGATGATATCATTTTTCATCAAGGAAGACAACACAAACAAGATATAAAAAATGGCTTCTTTACAACACTCAATTAAAAAGGAGCGGCGATACCCATTTTTATAAAGTAAGACGATATAAAGGTAGGTAGACATTGGCTTCCTGACAACATTAACTCGCATAAGAGCGGTGTTTATATAATTATTTATTAGTTATTGCCTATTATATACTCTTATATTTATCATGACATTCACTGTAATGGAATTTATTCTTTATCTGAACTCTATCACAGATATTCATATATCTTTGCATTTAAATACTTTTGAACATTAATTTTTCATTAATTTAGTATTATTTTTAAACGTTAATTATAATATTTTATAATTGTGTGATGTCTTTCTCATTAGGCTCGAGATTATCATTAGTAGTTGGAAAATTTGCCTTAAATCTGTAGCATTAACAATTAAATTCAAACTACAATAAGAAATGATTTGCTATACAAGATGGAAGTTTTATAGAGCAAACAAGTGTATCTACGTAACTGATTCACCATATGTTTGAAATACAATAAAAAAAATTTAAACAGTAAGATCAAAATAAAATAAATTATTACAAAGGGTTATATAAAAATGTATTTTTTAAATATAAAAATAAATATTAAATATTTTATAAAGTAATAAGGCGATTATATTGTAATCTTTACAAGATCATTTATAGCAAGTCATTATGACAATTACAAAATATCCGCTACTTAAAATTAATAGTTTTAGAGATACTAATCGAATTCCTTTAATTAAAACGTCAATTGTATCAAATTAAAATATATTAAAAATTAACCAAATTAAAAAAAATGAAACTATAACACAGACAGAATCGGTCATTTGGAGCCAAAAGTTCAATTTCTGTAACTATTCACCCTTAAATAATAAGCTCGTAAGTTTTTTTAATTTTTGTGTGATTTCTTCTTATCACTTGATATCGTGTGATCAATGGCAATTATAATATTTTGTTCAATCAAATTCATAAATGTGAAACTATTTCAATAAATTCGTATAGCCACAATCAAAATTTTAACTATTCTATTTTTTGTTTAGTGTTTTAGCTAAAATAAGGGTAGCCTTAATATAATAAAGCTTTTTATGAATTATCGTTTAAGGTAGATAAAAACCATTTTGTTTCGTTTAAAAAATGGTGCCTGTTTAATTTAATAACAGTGTCGCTTTCATCTTATCTCGCACATCAATGTTCATTCGTTTGTCTACTATGATTGCTTCTCTAAAGCCGTACGTAGCAACATTCTTTAAGAAAGTCAAATTAAAGTTAATTCAATGGTACTGTGGAGTATCTTTTTACGTAGTACGTACATTACGGATACGGAGTAGACGGGTTTACCTCATATTTTGTTCAAATCAAACCCCGCATGCTTATGGGTGAAGAAGTAACGATGAATTAACCATGAAATGTGGAAAAGAAAGGATTTAAGATGAAAACTCAAAGCCTTTTCGCTCTTAGTAGACTCTATCTCGTTTCTGGGGACTTAAAAACACCTTCATCACGGGAAGGTGATGAATTCCTAATATATATAATAGGGATATTTAAAATTATATATATATATTACGTTTAGCACTAAGATTATTAGTGGATTAGTCTAAGGGGTAAGGACGAGAAGGGATATTGAGATAAAGTATACCCACATAAGCGTGGATGATTATAGAGGATGTGAAAACCACTCCGGGTCACTCAAACAAATGAGTCAAATAAAGTAGATTATCATCAAAAATCAACTGTTTCCAGCCTGTGGCCGGGTCAGTTTAGTAAAATGCCTCCATATTCCTCTATTCTTCAACCAGCAAGAGCAGGAGATAAATTATATATCAGGCACAATTAATTCTGGTGTGTTAAGGACCTCTAATAGTAACAACAAACGACCTTAAACGTGTCGAACGTAAACAACGAAACGCGACAAGGTGTAGGTAACAATTTCAGCAAACACTTTGCAGCTGTCATCGAGGTCAAATTACGTTTGCTTGGTGACGTCACAGCGCCCTTGGAAGGGGGGGGGGGGCTCCTTTGTGCGGAAGTGCCATCCATAGAAAAAAACGTTGCTTTAAATATTATTTTGTTAACTTTTTTTATCTTTTCTTTTTCTTTTTTCAAGAAAATCTTCATTTGCAAAATCTTTGACTTCACCTAAAAACTTTGAAACTTAAAATTGTAGTTAAATGTGAATACGAAGACAAGATGCATAATTACTCAAATATTATATGTGATTAAGTTGGGATTGAAGAGGGAACGCGAAAAACATCAGTTTTTTTAAATGCTTTTTGCAGTTTTCATTGCAAACACTTTTTTTCGGCAAACTAAATCAAATATCGCTCCAGTAGAATCATAGTGTTTAATTTTATAAACATGGTGATATCAACAGTTGAATATCTATCACGAGCTCATTGGCATTTGAAGAGAAACATTTTAGATCAATAAATAAAAAGTTCTCCCCAAATTCTAGGGCACCCTTGATAGATATTCAATATATGTTAAGATTACCACAGAGATAAAATTAAACTCTATATTTCTATTGAAACAATATTTTATTTATTTTGCCCCAGAAAAAATTGTTTACTATAAAAATATTTAAAAAAATAATTCCTTTAAGGCGGCCGTATCGGTCAGTGAGAAAGTATCAACTGGTGTCAGGTCACACGGCTTAAAATACAATGGTCTGTTTCTTATTCTGGAACTACTTCTCTATTCTATGTAAGTTTATACTACCTTTAACCCTTCCCCTACAACCACCCTTTGTAATGTCAATAAGAAAGAGAGAAAGGGAAACCATGAATTTTCTTATCTCAAGGTAAAAAGGAAAGCTCGTTGCTAGTACACAGATTTATTACAATTTTCTAAATATAGATCACTTTTTCATCAAGCCTAGTCTCAAAGCTCCACTAATATGTTTAAAAGGTCGTTAAAATAGGTTAATGTCCCATTTTAACCCTTTTTTTCTATTAATAAAACTCAAATTATAGGAATGTTAAGGAAAAGGAGTCCTATTTGAATATTTAAACTTTATTTTGGCGTGAACCATATTTTGAAATAAAGCATCGTAGAATTAAATATTGCCTTAGAGCTGAACGTCTGGGCGATAATTTCTCACTTACCGAGGTGGCCTCCTTAACTCTCAATCCCTACCATCACACCTTAATGATACTGAACTATAATCTTCTTAAAATACTGTCTATCTCATAGGCGTCCCTAACTCTTTTTTTTTTACCATTTCGTACCAAATGAATAACACGAATAATGAGTCTTTTAAATGCGTTACTATGATAATTTATGCATTGTTCCGAAAGTGGATTTTCTCAATTTTCTAAATAAAACAAATCACTGTTTCTTTTAGGTTACTAAGAGTGCCCCACTTGAGCAGGTTATTGGGGAGAGGGCGGGGGGGGGGGGAGGGTGTTGCCACCAACTATGCCCGTACTCGGTCTCTTATATCACTAAGTAGCCCAAGGAAATAGGTTTTGTTCAATTGTGAGCTAGATTAAAGTGCCCAGCGTTGTCCGAACGAAGTTAGTGGTCTCGTAAAATATGTTCGTATTAAAGGTTGACATTTCTCCTTGGTGGTGAATTTTGATAGAAAAATAACAATTTAAACATTCAGTAATATATACTGATAGCCTGTGGTTCACCCAATTTTGGGAGCTGAAATATGTCATAGTCCCCTTCCAAAAACCATAAATTAATTTTCAAAAACTTGCCAGCTAAGGACAACTCCAAATAGCTACTAAAGGCATCCAACTTTCAAAAATTTGCTGGGAAAGCACAATTCCAATTATCTTATAGATGCATCTAATCTTCAAAAATTGGCCAGATTAGAGGATCATACCAAATGGCTCCCTGGGCATGTAATTTTCCAAAAATCTTCAGGCAAAGACCATTCCGAATTGCCTTTAGAGCAACCATGTGCAGACTCTGGTAGCACAGAACGTTGCCCATGGTTCACCATAGGAGGTTGTCTTCAAGTCGTACCCGTATTGAGATTATGTGTTGTTGACAGTGGTGATCTTAAACCTAACTTGGGCTTGAATATACAAGCTATTACCTTTGGGGGTAGACGGAATGTCTGTTGCGCCCCCACCCCCGTTTCTTCCCACCACCACCACCACCTTCTACTCTCCCCAGTATTTTTCTAGCACCACGTCTCACAACTCGTTCGGGCTATACGCCTATGCACTAATTACACTAATATGTTAGGAGTTTGTAAGGTTAAATTGACAGAAAGTGTACCTGCATTTGCACGGAGACAGAGTAGATAACCATTTAGGTAAAAACCACCCTCATTTCACCTGACCGGGATCGAATCCCAATCTCCCCGGCAGTCGAGATTATTGCGAGAGTAGTGCCTTAAAGCATACAGCCACCGAAATGGGTTCTTCTAGAGCAGAGGTGGGCAAGATAAATGTTTCAATTTATCCACAGGCGTGGCGAGTTAGAACTGAATTCACCACAACATTTAAAAATTAGGGCATTAGACTGCTCAATCGAACAGTTAAAACAACACACACTGTTTTGAAAAAGTTTATTAAATTATGAACTGTACACTTTAACTACTTAGTTGAAACTTCCTCAGACGCAAATTATAGAAAATGTTAAATTGAAAATGTGAGACAATGTAACGCGAAATTTGACAATCCTTTAGTCTGACAAGTCACATAAATATTGGCTCAGTACCTAAACTCAATGAACCTCAATATCAAGTTAAAACTAGCACATGCCATCAGAAAAACATATATTCTACTCTGAGAGCTGGCAAACTAAAAATTCACCACACTTTTTAATGGCTGAAACGCCATTTGTGGGTATTGACGACAGGGTTGCCTACCCCAGCTCTAGAGTCTATAGTTTGTAGAAACAAAGTGTACTTGTTTTGTTTTCCAACAATCTCTTTAAACGTCACAGCACGTGGTGTGTGTTGTCCCTGGGCAAGATTTCATGCTTTGCCTGTGATTAATCCCAAGAACTTAACAGCGTGTCAGGCACGGAATCCACACCTGGCACGTGACATTTACTATAAACAAAGTAATCACCATCCTGCTGAGTTTTTCTACCTGTCCAGGCTTAAGATAGGCCTACAACTTGAGAGGGAATGTATCCACATTCACGTGAAGGGAATTAGGAAACCATTTAGTAAAAAAAAAAAAAAAAAAAAAATCAGTCCACCCGGCTGGAATTCAAAACCCAACGTAGTTGGCTAACGCGCTTGTCGTGTTGAGCTAGACTGCTGAGGACGGGAGATCGAGGTTCGAATCTCGGTCGAGTGAACTGGGGGTGGTTTTTCCTAAATGGTTTTCCACTCTCCCTCCACGAAAATGCGGGCTCACTTCCTTTAATTCAACCTTCCTAATTCCTAAATCCATTAACGTAATTAGTACTTAAAGCGTATAGCCCGAACGGATAGTAAGACGCGGTGCTAAATATTATTATAATTTATTATTATTCAAAACCCAATCTCCCCCTTTTCCCCTTCTTCGGTAGATCAGACTATATTAGAGGCACAGGTCTTGTCGATAACAGCCCTTGTGTCATCTCTATCGCCCCTTACTATTTACAATATCATTCACACTGGGAGCTATAGCTTGAAGGGAAATATCCTAGAGTAGCCTCATGGCTTATTTGGTGCTGACTGGCAGTTCACAGATGACTTCTGACAGTCAACATTTAGGTATATACAAGAGTTGAATTCAATATAAAAATATAATATACAACCAATGAATATTGAAACTTTGATGTTTAACAAATATAGTGTAACAATTTGAGTATGGAAGACTTATATATATATATATATATATATATATATATATGACTAGATTGAAGATAAAATAAAAATGTTATGACATTATAAAAGTAAGACTATCTTACATAAAATACATATAACAAATAACATTTTAAAATAATAAATTAAAACAAATAGTTTAAGTCAATATAATAGTACGAAATAAATTGATAATATTATGGTTGCTGATTTGTAAGATTGAAGAATAAATTGTAAATTGAAGTTATATTTTTTATTATTGAATTCTTATCTGATTTGAGTGCCCTTGTTCCTTTTTCTCAAGCTGGTATGAATCAGCTTAAAGTTGCTGCGACATGTTTCGGCGTAACAAATGACGCCATCATCAGGCTATAGAGTAAAAAATCAAAACAAATTATGGTCCAATCCAGTGTGAATTTTTAGACATGAAAATTAAACTGTTCAAAAGTTAATCATGTCTAAAAATTCACACTGGATTGGACCATAATTTGTTTTGATTTTTTACTCTATAGCCTGATGATGGCGTCATTTGTTACGCCGAAACATGTCGCAGCAACTTTAAGCTGATTCATACCAGCTTGAGAAAAGAAACAATGGCACTCAAATCAGATAAGAATTCAATAATAAAAAATATAACTTCAATTTACAATTTATTCTTCAATCTTACAAATCAGCAACCATAATATTATCAATTTATATTTCGTACTATTATATTGACTTAAACTATTTGTTTTAATTTATTATTTTAAAATGTTATTTGTTATATGTATTTTATGTAAGATAGTCTTACTTTTATAATGTCATAACATTTTTATTTTATCTTCAATCTAGTCATATATATATATATATATATATATATATATATATATATAAGTCTTCCATACTCAAATTGTTACACTATATTTGTTAAACATCAAAGTTTCAATATTCATTGGTTGTATATTATATTTTTATATTGAATTCAACTCTTGTATTGATAATTCGTTTCCTTACTACATTACACCATGTTTTTCATGAATTTAGGTATATACCTAAATTTTGACTGTCAGAAGTGACAGCTGCTAAACACATGTTTTTGCAGATCATATGGTTCGGCGTAGGGATACATAATTTGGTCTGTTAACTTTTCAAAGCCGTCAACTGTCAGCTGTGAGCTGTCAGTCAGCACCAAAGAAGCCATGGGGTTACTGTAACACTGCCATATTTCTATGTGACTGGAATTTCAGAAGCTTCAGAACCACTAATACAATCATGAATTATTTTAACATTCTCTATGTATTAAATAGCCAAACTATTAACGTTGCTAAGTACTGTTATAGCCGCATCTAAATATAATATTATATAAAAATAGAAAAATTAGATCTGGACACAGGAATCTAACTTGGGATCATCAACTTAGTACGCCTAACCACTAACACTAAACTATTCAGGAGTCATCCAGTACCCGGAGACATTCTTCACTTATATTTTAAGGCTGAGTCTGTGAAGGACCTGAGGAAATTGTCAGCTACACATGAGCGATCAATTAACTTAGGATCGCAAGCTGATAGATAACGCAGCCACCTTCGACACATCATCAGTTGTGATCCTTTTTTCATTCTCGCTATCTTACAGGTAAAGAAAGTACTGCGATCGTCACAAAAATTGAAATCGAGATTTTGATTAATTTTGACGTTTCATGACCCCCGAATACAAAAAAGTTGTTTTTCAATCCCCGTATGTCTGTCTGTACTCTAACTAGAGCCTAAACTATTTTACCGATCGGGCTAAAACTTGGTATCTAGTGTTTTCATAGGCTTGACCCGAGAGTTTTTGGAATTGGATCTCTAACCCTAAAATTAAGGGTACTTTACTGAAAGGTGAAAAGAAAAAAAAACTGTTTTCTCATAATCGGCTCTAATGATTTTTATTAAATTCAATTTCCAAGCATTAATCAATATTATAAACAAAATGGCTACTCTAATTTTTTTCCGGCAAAATGACTTTAAGGGTTCCAGTCTGATGGGTAAATTCTATTTTTTTTAATCATATCTTCGAAACTATTTGATATATGAAATTACTTATCATTGCAAATATGTAGCTCTATTTATAATACAAATTATTTTTTTAAACATATTTTTATAATACCAAAAATTTTCAAGTTAAACGCAAATATATATAAACTTTTCGAACACTAAAAAAGTATTGCGAGCGTCTAAAAAATCTAACCCGAGATGTTGATGTTTGTCAACGTTTCAAGACCCCCTGAACCCTAAAAAGTGGTTTTGCAATGCGTCTGTCTGTGTGTTTGCTTAACCTTAAAATTAAGAGTAGTGTAATAAAAGGCAAAAAGAGAAAAATCAAATTTCTTAAAATTCAGCTATAACGATTTTGATTAAAATTCGTATGCGTTAATTAAGATTATAAACAAAATGGCTATTTTCATTTTCCTGTGATAATTACTTTTAGGGTATTTTACAGAAGTGGAAATTTCCATATTTCCGCAACTATTTGAGATACTAAGTAAATTATCATGGCAAAATTGTAGTACAACTAGAAATTAAAAATACTTTTATCCAAAATATATCTTTATAAAACAAATAGTTTCTGAGATATTGGCAAATATATTAATACAATTTTGTGAGCTTTAGTTTTAAGGAGATACTACTTAAGTATTAATGGAATAGTTCCATAGAGGAAGTATATAAGTAGGTCTCTAAAGAGTTTTTTTCTTTAACCTCTTAGGGGAAACATGGGTACAGCAATAATCTATCTGTATCATTTTAGACTCAATAGTCGATATTTACCTGTTTTATTGGTCAAAATTTATAAATGATGAATTTAATAGAAATGCGATAACCATAAGATGTTCAACCCCTAATAAAATGTTGAAAATTTTTACCAGAAGTTGACATTTTAATATGAAGTGTTAACCCTTGTGGACCCAATATAGATTTTTTTTTATTTATAGGCCTACTAGTGAGGATTTTAGTTCTTTAAAATGAAAATAATAAAATTTAAATCTGGTAGTCAAAAAATTTTGAACGTAAGTATAACGCGATTTTTGCTCGGGTTTGCTAGTGTATATTATTTTGTTTTACATATACAGGTTGGCACGTGGGAACGGGTGGTTTTTAATAACTGGGTGTTACAACTTTAAATAATTTTTATATCCCTACAAACATGGCTATTTAAATGCTACAACTATGCCACTTATCACTTACTTTACACACAAGTCATTTCTTAAAGATAACATCCTTGAGATGGCCACCTTCCCTTCTTATGCATTCCTGCATTCGTGAACACAAGTTCGTCGTTACTTGTAGCAACGTCTCAATGGAGATCGCTTCAATCTCTTAATGAATCCTAGCTTTCAGTTCATTAAATGCTTTGAGGTCGATGATCAACCACTCGAATTTTAAAGTCCGCGTAGAAAGAAATCACACACCAAAAGATCTGGTGATCTCGCAGGACAAATGATATCGCCGTTCCTTGTCATGAGGCGGTTTCCAAAATGATCCTGTAAAGCGACGATTTAAATTATTGCAGTATAAGCTGTAGCTCCGTCCTGCTGAAACCATGTGGACTCAAATCACTCTAGTTCATCGCTAAGAAACGTTCGAACCATGTTGACGTACCGTTCTGTAGTTACAGTGACCGCACGATCGGTGTAATCCTAAAAAAATACGGCCCGATTATTTCTTTAGATGACACAGTACACCACACTGTCACTTTTTCACTGTGTAACGGTTGCTGATGTAAAAGGTGGGGATTCTCCACAGCCCAGTACCAAACATTCTCTTTGTTAGATCAGACATTCAAAGATTTTTCAGGAAATTTTAGTTTTCCTTAAATTTTGCTAAAAATGGTTCAGCAAAAACAACTCTCCTATTGAAATCACAGGCTTTTAATTCCTGGACTACCTAAATCTTGTACGGATGTAACTTTAAATCTGAGAACAATATTCTGACCAAAGTGTGGCGAGACAAACCTAATGACACTGCATGTTGCCATACAGAACGCTGTGGACTCCGCAGGAACAAAGCTCTGACTGCTTCGACAGTTTCTGGCGTTTGAACATTATTTCATGGTCCTGGATGTTCTTTATCACTTCTGAAACTATTGTTTCAAAGTAAAACCCATGTATTTACAGAGGGAGATGACAGAAGCTGATCATGACGCTGAAGTTGAAAGTGACGCCAAAATTCTCGTGGTGCACCTTCATAACAATCTTTGTTTTTTTGGAAAAATGCTTTTATTGCAAATGCTCGATACACAACCGACCACTGTTCCATTGGAACTAAACGGTATTGACTGGGGAACATAATGATGTCATCACAGTCCTGCAAACTATAACTATGGCCTTGAAATATATTATTCAAAATCGTCCGTTTCCGCGCGCAGCCTTGTATTACGAGTTTTGAGTAAATATCTCAATTTTTAAACAATAGAGCGAGAAAGTCCGTGCGGAGTTCCGTACCATTTATTTAAATTCAACATTTTTTTTAAAATGGTTATAAAGTTTTTGTTAAAATTGGATATCTAAGCAGTGTTCTACATGATAAACAGCAAGGGCCTAAAAAGGATGAGATCATGGGGGTCCTCCCTATTCCCCGGACCTCCAGAATTTTATGTACCTTTCAGGGTTCTATACTTACGTATACAATTTATAGGATAAAGATATAGTAACATTTTCTAGTGGACCCCCCTAGAAAAATTAGCTTTCTACGTCCTTTGTATTAAGTAACCAATGGGCATGTTAGGTAGCTAACGGGTATATTAAGTAGCTTACGTTCATTAAATTAGGTAACCTACGGGCACGAATAAGTTTGTGCACATAATTGTACATTTGCGTTCGTTTCATATCAAAACGACCGGCAATTACATTTGGCTAATTACCTCCACTTAGTCCACAATTTTTTTGTGTGCAATGCTATAAGCGAGGATCTAATTATATAGCTTTGGCCTTGGCTGGTTACCAGTTTTGAATCCCTCCACCAAATTTACAGCCGTGACAAGTGTATCTTGTATGAGCCATAAAGTAGATTAATCTTGTAATCTCGTTCAATTATACTTCTAAGAATAATAATAATTGTTCAAAGTTAACTGGGCCTGACTCACTCGTTAAAAATCTATGATAGTACTAGAAAAATTCGGTACTTTATCAAAGGAATTTAACGTGTACTTTCTGAACGAAGAATATTTTGAAATTTGTGCAATTATCGCAAGCGTTTTGTCTACAAGGTTAGCGGAGAGTGTAAGGAAACGCATGGAATAAGAGTGAAGGTTTATATTTTTACGGTTTTTATAAAAACAAATCTCTTTTAGACCAATATACATAAAATATATATTCAGTAGATATGTTTAGTTTAATATTCTACATATATTAATCTCAACAGTTCTTAAATATTTGTCATGGGTGGTGTGGCATTTGAATATGACTTTTCCCTCTCATTTAAAATATTTCTGTTCTAACGCCGATACTCCCGTTTTTTTCAATTTCCTCATACATTTGTCCTGACATCTTATCTTACTATAATGCTTTGTTCTTATTACAAATATACCTTCTATATAGTTAATCTAACTCTATACATCAACTTTCTGGAATAAAAACAAATACTACTACTAAAACTACTTGTCCTGTTGTTGATCATTACCAATTTACCTCGACCTGTGCCTGTTAGCAGCTCTGTCTACTATATATTAATACCATTATTTAATTTATGATAACTTATAACTATACTTGTCCTCTTTCCCTATTGAAGTTATTTTGACTATTTACATTTTTTCCTTTTGATATGCCTGATTTGGACTTAATCTAACTTAACCTAACCTATACCTAGTGCAGTCATCTACACAATCAGTTGAAATCTTATCTTGTAAGGGGTGCCATTTTCTTTTTATTCTCTGGTCACTTCCTAGCGTGGCCAGTTGACATCCCTGGAGTGCTCGATAGCTCCAGCTCGGCATCACACTTGTTTCCAAACGAGCAGGGCTCTTCGAGTAGGAAACAACTTCCGACGTCTAATCTGTATCCACTTACTTTCCTTCTCTCCTAGCCGGTATGTCAGGCGTCCCAGGTTCATCAGCCGATATTCCCATGACAAATATGCAACAACTCTTGACATAGGTATGTATATCAAATTAAACTAAATTTATCTAGTGAAGCAATATTCCATTTATTCTGGCCACAAATATTTTTTTCTGTGAAAACTGACAATATATTGGACTGAAATCACGCTACCTTCTACCTCAAGCCTGGAATTGTCAAAAAACTAGTAAATATCCAAAAACTATGGTGGAGCGTCTAGTATTGGGCGTGTGGTCATAGATAACGATAGTTTTTAATAAATTTAATCGTAAATGCGGGTACATCTCCTATTAACTCCCCTTTATTCATTGTGTTAATATGCGAATAGCCAGGACGAATAGTAAAAAACGAAACCCCCCTAAAAAAGGTATTAATGGTATCGAATTAGTAAAATGTTTGGGACTTCAAGCGGAAAAAAAACTATAATATTATTTTGTTTCTTTAACTTTTGTTTAATAGTACACCAGCCAAACTTGAAAAAGTCCTTTACAAAAAATGTCATTGGTATTTTCTGTTAATAGCAAGCATCCATGATATATCAATCACTTATAGGGCGTGGAAAACTATGTGGGTGGATGCCACGCTTGATTTTGAATTTTAAGGTCAAATGGTGTCAAATAAGGTCAAAAAGGTAATTTTGTGTTTTGCGTGTATTCGATGTAGAATTTGTAGATCTATATAATGAAACTATATTCGTTACAATATAGTTGTATGAAAACCTTTTAATCAACATCTAAAATGTCATATTACATGGAAATGTATGGCTAAATGACATACACATATTCGATTTTATCAAAATATTTTTCAGTGCAGAATGGAGCTAGTTTAACAAGCCAATGTGTAATCTTAACGCATGTTTACAGTTTTGTTTAATGTTGAGCCATTTAGATTTATTCAGTCATGGGAGACGAAGAAGGATTGCTGCAGTCAGTGGCATCACATCCACACGCGAGAGTACACTTGAGATGTTTTATGAAACACTAGATAGCTGTTGCCCGCGGCTTTGCTCGCGTGGAAGTTGATTATATACAAATACGAAAATATACATATGTATTTACAGATTAATTTAAAATATTACGTTACGTTGATGACCATAACTTGACCTCAGATCAAAAATAATGCAAGTCCGATACAAACTTTCACCCCCTTTTTCATCCCTTATTAAATAAATTTCCAAAATTCCTGAAACAGTATTTATTTGTTTTACGTCAATAACCTAAATACAAAATTTTTTTATGTAACTTTCAAAATGACGGACTTTCATACATATTATCATACATATTATCATCCCCTATTTTGACCCCTTTGGGGTGGAATTTTCTAAAATCCTTTCTTAGTGGGTGCCTACATAACAAAATGAATATACAGTCCGAATTTCATGCTTGTAGCCTTGATAGTTTGCGCTCGGCGATGATGAATCAGTCATTCATCAGTCAGGACATGTTATTTTATAAGTATAGATTAACAGCGGACAGTCCTGCACTTCGACTTACATTTGCAAGTAACAAGCTCAGACATGAATCAGGCATTGTGGAAAGCTTTGTCCAAACTGGTTCCAGTTAACCTGACTCCTTCCAAGCCAGAGTATCTACGGGAGATGAAAATATTCCTGGTCTGCTTTAACCATATTTTCGTCTGGTAATTGGCGCGTGCCCTGTGAAGCTCCAATACATCTTTTGTTGAGGCTAATAATCTAATAATTCAAGAGCCTTATTCACCTTATTGAAGAGTATAAGCCTGCTATGGTTGACCTTTGGTTGGTCTTGTGTTCCATATAAATGTAAGACGAACCTTTCAATTAATTTACATTTTCCATCTCGTCCAATACCATTTACATGACATGGGTATTTCTCGAAAGTTTTCCAACAGGTCTTCTTCCCATAACCTGTCAATGCTGATGTACAGTGCACCTGGCTACGAGCCTAGGTATCCCGGGTTTGATTCCTGGCTGGTACCATAGTTAATTTCCCGAAAGGGGAACTATCCCAAAGGTCACCAGGGTTTGGTTGAGTAGGCTTAAGTTAGGTTTTAGTGTTACCATTGGTTTCACAACCTCATACTCACTATAACCATAATATTAGTACATTCTGGAAAAAGATATATTAGTACTGGCTAATATTTTCACAAATTGGACTACAAGTGTTGTAGCCCAGACATGTAACATATTATTTGATCTTCAATGAGAATGCATGTACAGGTAATGACAATGTGTACTTCCGTGTGTGTTAAAGTGAAACCTCAAGAGGTCGTTCACTTTCAACCGTCACACACGCGGCTATAAAACTGGTTTACGCTACATTCTTGAAGTTATATTTGGCGGAAAAACAACTTTATTTTAGCAAACCTCGTCCAAGCTGCTAATCAGATAGAGAGGTCTATTACTGGAGACGGAGACCCGTGGTTTGATCAGTGGAGGATTTGATACCGTATAATATTTCTGAACCTCATAGTTAATAAGTCGTAAGGGGTGGACCTTAAATTACGTAAAGCTTTTTTGTTTCATGGTTTTCAACCAACCAATTCTCCCCCGTAAGGGATCGTAAGATTTTCCGTTAACATCTTCCTTCTTGTAATTTTTAACGATTTAGTAAATTAAATTATTTTAATAGTTTAATTAGTTTTATAATTTTTATATTTATTATTATTATTATTATTATTATTATTATTAAAACAAAAAGTCAGATGTCATTTGAATTATAATTATTATTAATATCTTAAGTGCAAAATATGAAGTCTATATTTAAATTATTTCTATAAAACAGTGAAAATTAGTGATTAAAGTGGGTTTAGTCAGTGGAAACATTTAAGATTTTTTTGAAAAAAAAAACACATATTTTTTAATCTTTTGTCTTACCATAAATATTGATTAAAAAAACTCACGTAAGATGGATTATAACCCCTTAACCCCCTCCCTTGCCCTTAAGAAAATACTGACCCTGCCACCCCATCACCCACAAAAAAAATACCCTTATATAATTTAAGAACGGCCCTAACTACAAATTCAACATTTTGAGGTAGGTGACCTGGTGGTCTAGGGATAAGGTGTCAGACTTCTATGCTAGCGGCCGGGGTTCAATCCTCGGTCCGACAAAGATTTATTGATTACCAAACCCTTCCTTCACCTTGACAAGACATCTTGTGAATGTGGGAATGCCAGGCCTCCACGGTGGTTCGGATTCCACGTTAAACTGTAGGTCTTCATTTCATCTCCCAATCACCCTACCATTACACATTAGAGTAAGTGCGTATAACCCGAAGGGTAGTAAGACTCGGTGCTAATAATAATAATAATAATAATAATAATAATAATAATAATAATAATAATAATAACATTTTGAGTTAATACTACAGTTTTCTTTTTTCAGAAAAATAATAAAATAATTTAAAACCCTAAATTTCATGACATTTTATTTCTATTTTTAATCTACACCCATTACTAACCGTTCGTGTTGTACGAATATGAACTAATTACATTAATGGATTAAGGATGAGGAAGGTTAAATTCAATGTAAGTGTCCCCACATTTGCGTGGATGAAAAGTTGAAAACTATTTTGGAAAAACCATACTCAGTACATCCGGCCGGGATTCTAACCCCAATATTACCATCATTGGAAGTCCTTTATATTACGATAGTGATGCCTCAAAGTTCAAACCACTCAACCCCACATAAGTGGGTAATTTTTTTTATAAAAAAATAATTAATTACTAGTTTAAAAATAAAATGATAATTTACTTAGAAATGAAAACATGAAAACATAAATTCACTTACTCGATTCGGTTGCCACGTGGTCTAACGCGCTACTCTCACAGTAGACTAGGCTGCCAATGACGAGGGGGGGGGGGGGGTCTATGTTCAAATCTTTGTCGGGTGTGCTGGGAGGGGTTTCTCAAACATGGTTTTCCACTCTCCTTCCACGTAAATGCGGTGCACTTCCTATAAATAAAGTCTTTGTAATCCCTAAAACCACTAGCGTAATTGGTACATAAGCATATAACCTGAACAGGTAGTCAGAATGTTGCTAAAAAATCACTTTTTATTTTGAGCTTGGTCTCAAAATGTATCAATTGGAGCTACAGCACCTTAACTTTGAGATACCTTTGTCTGAGTGGCCTCGTCCTCTTCATTAGATAATTCCATCCGCATAGGGTGGGTGAAGGCGCGGATTCAGGGAAGGGGGTCAAAAGGTCAGTTTACCCCCTGTGAAAGTTAAAAAATTAATACAAAAAACAAAATGAAAGTTCAAATTTTAGAAAGAAAATACAACACAGTTAAATTACACAATTTTTTGTTTTTTTACGCGCAGGCACCTCTTAAGTCGTGTCCACACGTGCGTTATTCGTCTCACGTTTATGCAATTTCTGATATTACTCACGTAAGTGTGGAAAAAATAATTGTTCTCATGTAGGAATATTTGTCGTGCATAGCGAGTAAAGAATATTGCTCCGTATAAAGATGGTAGACTACCACACATCAAAGAAGACCAATAATCGCCTGAGAGCAGTTCATCCACGAATAGCGAATATAGAGTATGTGTGGACAGGGGGAGCGGTGGAACTGTGGGGGACTCTGCCCCCTGGAAATAATTTGTCCCTCCCTTGAATAAACTCTCCCTTAAATATATTTCAAATTACTGATATTATCGAATATGAAGCTGAAAGATGGCCTTAAATCAAACTCCAAATAACTTCTAGATGCATTCCATTGTCAAAAATTTGCCGGAGAAGATCGCTTTAAATAACTACTAAACTAAAGGCATCTAACTGGCAGAAAAAGTCAGGGGAGGAAAGCTCTAAATATCTTCCAAATTCATCCAAATTTCATAAATATCTAGGGGAGGACAACTCCAAATAACTTCTAGTTGCATGCCATTTTGAAGAATTTTTCAGGTGAGGTCACCCCAAATAGCTTAGTTTCTGAAATAATTCAATTTTCAAAATTTTGTCGGTGGAAGACCACTTCAAAGATTATCTTCTAGCGCTATCTAACCATCCTAAAACACTAAGGTGAGGATCACTCTTAATATCTTCAAGGGGCCCTCCATATTTCAAAAATGTCTAAGTGAGGAACACTTTAAATGGTGGCTTATAATTTATAAAAAAATTATTTTTTTTAATCATGGCAATGACTATTCATAGCTTCTAGAGTGACCCATTTTTCAAAAAATTGTTGAAGGGAGGCCACTCCAAATAGATGATAAAAACTATCTGATTTTTAAAAAATAGAAGAAGATGATCACGGTTTAAAACATGTATAAGATCAAATATGAACGAGCAACTATTAAATGGCTTTCAACAGAAATCTAACCTTGTAAGTAAATATGTTATTTATAACTATGACCCCCTTATGAAAATGATGTGGATCCGCCCCTAAGTGGGTGTGTATAGGGACCACCTTCTGGATCGTTGGAACTCATGGAAGATGCTCATATTATTTAAATACAGTTCACGTCAAATTAAACTAAAAGATACCAACATTAAAAAAATCTTACATTTTCACCCAAAACCGATGGAAACGCTGGCAAAGACGTCAGTCTCATCTAGTGACGTGAGAAGTCAGGAATTGAAAGCCAGCCGGATATATCGAAAGAGTGATTTATTCTTGAAACGGTTTCCAACTTTCCTTAGCTGCAGATGAGAGTGCATTTCCTTTCAAATTAAACCTTACTCTTTCTACTTCATTACTATAGCTAAGAATGGTAATAAGAGCGTCCAATATGAACGAGCTTGTTAATGTTTTCTTACTTATTTAAATAAATGATTCTATGATTATTATTATTATTATTACTATTATTATTATGATAATTATTTGCTCTATGGCATTTGGAACTCAAAAGTTTGTTGTCACACCTACAAAAGTACGCAATCTATCCCATTCTTGAGATAGTTCTATCCAGTCCCACTCATTTCAGCTTATCCCTATCTTGAGATAGTTCTATCCAGTCCCACGCATTACAGCTTATCCCTACCTTGAGATATATCTATCCAGTCCCACTCATTACAGCTATTCCTATCTTGAGAGCTATATCTGTCCATTTATTACATCATTCCTAACTTAAGCTAGTTCTATCCAGTCCATCTCATTACACATATCCCTAACTTAAGTTAGTTCTATTCAGTCCATCTCATTACACTATCCTAACTTAAGCTAGTTCTATCCAGTCCATCTCATTACACCATATCCCTAACTTAAGTAGTTCTATCCAGTCCATCTCATTACATCATATCCCTAACTTAAGCTAGTTCTATCCAGTCCCACTCATTACAGCTTATCCCTATCTTGAGATAGTTCTATCCAGTCCCACTCATTACAGCTTATCCCTATCTTGAGATAGTTCTATCCAGTCCCACTCATTACAGCTTATCCCTATCTTGAGATAGTTCTATCCAGTCCCACTCATCTCAACCGATCCATATCTTGAGCTATTTATAGCCAGTCCATCTCATCCCAACCTATTCCAATCTTGAACTAATTCTATCCAGTCCCCATATTAAAACCTATTCCTATATAGAGCTAGTTCTATCCAGTCCATCTCATTTCACCCTATACCTATCAGGCTCGTTCTAATGCTATGCTCCTATCGGCGTCTAGGTCTTCCCAACGGTATTTTTTCCATTTATTATAATCTAAGGAAAGATTAAAAGTAATGTGTAAATCGCATCTTATTGTTTCATCTGATTATTCATTTCGAAAGTATGTGACAAGTGACATCCAAACCGTACCCTGCCACGCGTATCAGTCAAACATACCTCAATTAGTTTGACAAGTTTTTTTGGGGGTATAACAAACTTAAACTAAAATTTAATTTAATTTATTTTAACTTAATTGTAGGACTTTTAAAAATAAATCTGTGTATAGTAATTATTTCTGCACTACATGTTGTAAGTAATACATGTGAGTAATATATATAATAAAATGTAATGTGTGTTGTACTTAATCTATGGTTAAGTGGAAGAGAAAACTAACGCCTTAACGTCACCAAATCAATAAAGGCCATTGTCGTTTGTTTGTTTTTAATATTTTCAATGACAACATTTCTTCCAAACTTTCCCTTGATTCTGTTGGTATTCGTGTCCCTTCTAGGCCTCTCGTAATCCAAAATTGTTTTCTCTCATTATCTCAAGGCTTTATTGTCTATTGTATACATAGTATAAATTCTAGATTTGTGGAATTCGGTGTACTTTTAAGTTCTGTCCTGTTAGGTCTTGTGACTGTTGGCAACTATATTAAAGGAAATTGAAACTATTGTTACCATTATTTTTGTATTATTATTGTTATGATTATTATTATTATTATCATCATCATTTACTATTTACATCCATTACTGTTCCCAGCCTATGGCCTGAGTCAGTTTTTTAATCAAGCCATTTTCCGCTACCAGTTTGCTAGGCCTGTCGTAGTTTCATCAATGATAAATTTTCAACCATGCCGGGAATCGAACCGGGACCCTCAGTAGGTAGACACGCTACTGACTTAGTTGAAGGTGTCGGACTATTTTCATTATTATCATCATTATTAAAACGGATACAGAGTGGGAGTTAATTTTCATATTTAATTTCATTAAAGGTTAATTTTGAATGATTTTTAAAATTGACAACTACACTAGAACATGTAACACTGTTTATATAATTACTTTAAAATAAATAATCCTAGTCATTGATACAAGACGATATTATTGATAAAATATTCTCTAAAATGAACTTTTCTTCCAGTATTCTCTTTCAATTTTAATTAAATGTCGAACTTTTTCAAAAATTTGTGAAAATGGCACGTTGCCTTCACGTGTTTCAAATATCATTATAATATAACGTAGCTGTGTAAAGCTGGCGTCATTTTAATCAGAAGTATATATCAACCACATCCTGGTGTTCAATGTCAATGTCAATATCCTTTGCAGAGAAACACACGCACGTAATCAGATTTCAAATAAAATTATGAATATAATTATTATATTGTTTTAAAACTTTATTATAATGGGAGAGTTTTGATAGCTATAAGATAACCATAGTGAACTATAGTCAATTTTGGTGGCTTTGCGTGTATTCGTCCCGTTCATACGGAATACTCACAGTACTTACTTTATGTTATTAGGAACTCAAACGTTCATAACTGCACTTATATGAGTAGGCCACCTATACTTAACTTGAGATAGTTCTATCCAGTCCACCTCATTACACCCTAGCCCTATTTTGAGTTAGCTCTATCCAGCCTCCCCCATGTTTTCGGTTTCCATAAATAATTCAGTAGTGAATTCAGTATAAGACAATGATTACCGTTTGAACGACCAACCATCATGGTGACTATTTGCAAAACAAGTAACTATTACGGTAACTTGTGCATTATTTGTTACTAGCACAGGTTCTAGTTTTCAGCTACTGTATGTACAAATTCATATGCAGAAAGCTACAAGTTGTCGTACTGAACTGAACAACTATTTCACGTTTCTTTGAAATGAAAGAACCTTGTTTTGGAAAAAAAAAAAAAAAAAAAAGATCCTTTGATTTTAAACAATATATTATCCAAACAATCTTTTGAAAATAATTTTATTATTTGTTGTTAATTAACTAAATAAATATTCTATATGTTTTTTTGGTAATCAACTATTTTAGACACAAGAGTAAACACAACTTATTTTTTAATGCATTGATTATGGTAGTATACTTCACTAGCTAAAGGTTAATTTAACGTAACTTAAGGTTAACTTAACGAAACTTAATATAAATGTTCTTCTCCTGTTTTTAAATGGAAGCTGTCACGATAGAGATAACTTAACGTTCACTTGCAGTTAACTTAACTTAATAGATGTCTTTGGAGGTCTTTCACGTTAACTGAACGTGATCTATCCAACCAATTATTATATGAGTGACGTATACAGGGCTATTTAGTAATTTATTTGTTGGTTTTATGACCAAGGTCTACTCTCTAGCTTTAGATCTAGTGATAGGACATTGAAACAAAGTAATTAAACTAAAATAGGAAAGCTAAAGTTATCAAAAATGTAATGATAAATATTTATTCTATCAAAAAAAACCACATTAATCATTCATAGAACATCACTTTACAAATAGTACAACTAACAGATAAAAATACATATACTCTAGAATGCATTTGTTTGGCTCGAGTTGTTACGTGAATCGTGATAACATATTTAATTTCTTAAGTTAAGTGAACAATACGTTAGTTAAAGTCAAGTTGATCGTGATCTCGGCATAAAGTACCCCCAAACTTTTTACTGGACAGTTAACAAAAATAAATAGCAAAGTTTAATATGCTTTTATAAGTTTTAAAACACCACCCAAGATGACGAAAATAAATAGCAAAGTTTAATATGCTTTTATAAGTTTTAAAACACCACCCAAGATGACAAAATGAATAGCAAAGTTTAATATGCTTTTATAAGTTTTAAAACACCACCCAAGATGAACGAAAAAAAAGTGCAAAGTTTATTCTTTTACTAGTTTGAAACACACCACAATTGACGAATAAATAGCAAAGTTTAATATGCTTTTACAAGTTTAAAACACCACCAAGTGACAAAAATAAATAGCAAAGTTTAATATGCTTTTATAAGTTTTAAAACACCACACAAGATGACGAAAATAAATAGCAAAGTTTAATATGCTTTTATAAGTTTTAAAACACCACCCAAAGTGACAAAAATAAATAGCAAAGTTTAATATGCTTTTATAAGTTTTAAAACACCACCCAAGATGACGAAAATAAATAGCAAAGTTTAATATGCTTTTATAAGTTTTAAAACACCACCCAAGATGACGAAAATAAATAGCAAAGTTTAATATGCTTTTATAAGTTTTAAAACACCACCCAAAGTGACAAAAATAAATAGCAAAGTTTAATATGCATTTATAAGTTTTAAAACACCACCCAAGATGACGAAAATAAATAGCAAAGTTTATTATGCTTTTATAAGTTTTAAAACACCACCCAAGATGACGAAAATAAATAGCAAAATTTAATATGCTTTTATAAGTTTTAAAACACCACCCAAGATGACGAAAATGAATAGCAAAGTTTAATATGCTTTTATAAGTTTTAAAACACCACCCAAGATAACGAAACTGTAAAAAAAAAAGTGCTCTTCGCAAGGAGAACATATTTTTCTCTTTCACTTCCCTTATTGAGACGAAACACTATTATTTACTTTTTTCTAGTTGTCAGCAATAGCTTTAGATTTCTGCCCTTCTTCTCCTACTGAAGGGGTATCGCTAGGGACACCAACTTTTCGCGAAATGTTTAAAAAGTTGATTTAGAAAACGCTAAAACCTGTTTCAAGCTTAAAGAAAATATTATTATGTATTTTTGAGTTCCCAAAATAAAACGATAAAGGTAGGTATTTATCCACGAAATCGAAGTTTTTTCACAACATATTATTATTATTATTATTATTCGTATTTTAAAACGAAATTCATGTTTTTTAGGCAAAATTCAGTTTGTTCGTTAACAAGCAAATAACATTATTGGCCATGTTTATTTCGATTGCCGTAAAAATGCAGTAGGGTTCAAGGTCAGATCTACGCAACCTTCACCATCTATGTGAACAAATATCAAAAACTAGTCGATATATAAACAGTGGACTCGCAAAGATAGATAGTAATTTTATTCTCTTCTATGTAGACTTAAATAATATACCTAACAACCCCATGCATTTATTGTATTTCGTTTCAAAGCTAATGATAAAATATTTATAATGTATTTATTATGATAACTTAAAAGTATTCATGGACTATTTTATTGACTAGATTATTGAATTAGACGTTATTTTTATTCCCTTTCAGACAATTTTTTTTTTTGTGATTTTATTATATCTATGTTTGTTATTGTGAGTGATAATATTTTATCGGTCTTCATTTATGGTGTGATTTTATATTAGTATTATTATTTATCACCGAGACTTACTACCCGTTCGGGTTATACGCTTTAAGTACTAATTACGCTAATGGATTGGGAATTGGGAAGGTTAAATTAGAGGAAGTGAACCCGCATTTGCGTGGAGGGAGAGTGGAAAACCACCCTTAGTTCACCCGACCGAGATTCGAACCTCAACCTCCCCGTCCTCAGCAGTCAAGCTCAGCACGACTAGCGCGTTAGCCAACTACGCCACCAAGGTGGGTGATTTTATATTATATTCGTAAAAAATATAATGTGTAAAAAAAGGTTTTTCCACTATTTTTCCAGGTGTTATAAAACCATTTTTACGACAAAACTAACCCACCTCGGTGGCGTAGTTATCTAACGCGCCAGTCGTGTTGAGCTCGACTGCTGAGGATGGGGAGATCGTGGTTCGAATCTCAATCGGGTGAACAGGGGATGGTTTTTCCTAAATGGTTTTCCACTCTCTCTCCACGCAAATGCGGATTCATTTCCTTTAATTCAACCTTCCCAATTCCTAATTCATTATCGTAATTAGTACTCAAAGCGTATAACCCGAACGGTTAGTAAGACGCGGTGCTTAGTAATAATAATAATACGACAAAAAATTTATTTGAGAATTTTTATGACAAATTACACTTTTGTTTTATGATGAAATTTTACATAGGGTATTTATTTACCATAATATAGGATCTCTAGGTTTCGCTAACAAAATCAATAAGAAGTCTCAAAGAGTTGCTTCAAGTGGTTGTGACAGCTATGAGAGAGATTGGACAGTTGTAGACCATGGAGGTAGAGATGAGAAAAAAAGTATCGATACCATACTAATATCATTATTTTCCTTTCAATACTAGTATTTTTTTTACGGATCGGTATCGAAAGAAACAACTTTTTTGTCATTTTTACTCATGCTTGGTATTAAATGTTTACTATGGCTAAAGAAGGGCACAAAATATATTGAAAACATATATTACTAATCCTATTTAAGTATTAAATAACTTTCCATCTGCTACATTTTCACAGACATTTTAAAAGCTGGCATGATAAAACCTTTTAGAGTATATCTATCATACCTTCCAAGTTCCAAAACATTACATAAACGCGATAGATCTAAGTATACTATAAGTTAATATGGTTAAATCGTTATAATTTTAAATGTTGAAATAAATATGAAAATACAATTATTATGCAAATATTGAAATTATTACTTAGTAAAAATATATATTTTTCCAGATTAAAATTTCGATACCGATACTTACTGTGATCGGTACTTTTCTTTCGATACAATACAATGTCCGCAATTTTCACGCCACCCTTATGATCACTTGTAAGTGATATTGTATAATTTAAGGTGGATAGAAAGGGACACGAGAAAAAGCACGTTTTTGCAGTTTTTGTGGCAAAATAATTTTTTGGCTAAATTAAATAATATATAGCTCCAGTAAAACATAAGAGTTTAATTTTTTTCACATGGTGATATCAACAGTTCCTGAATATCTGACATGAACATAGCGGCATTTATTAGAAGACAATCTTTTTAAACGAAGAGAAAAAGCTATCATTAAATTCCAGGACACTCTTGACAGATAGTCAAGAACTGTTGATATCACTAGGTGAATATAATTAACTTTATGTTTGTACTGGATCAATATCTTACTTACCTAAGCATAAAAACTTTCCTCTATAAAAACTACAAAATACTATCTTCAGTCTGGTGCGTTTTCTAAACGTTCTTCCTCCTTAATTCAAGACTAAGGCCTACTTGTTTGAACATGTTTCTCTGTTGTTTTTACTGCCTGTTCAGGTTATACGCATAAATATTAACTGCGAAAATAAGTTAGGGATGATAAAGGTTGAATTTAGAGCAAGTGTACCCGCATTTGCGTGGAAGGAAAGTGGAAAAATATTTTGGAAAAAACCTCAGCACACTTGACCGAGATTTGAACCCCACTCTCCCTGTCATCAGCAGTATAGTCCAAAACGAGAATGACGCCTTATACCATGTGGCCACCGAAGCAGGTTCCCCTGAATTAAATAGGAAAGTATCGTCCATCGGCCGTGTGTATGGGACATTACATGCGCGGAAAGGTTCTTGCTCCTACCTGGTAAAACCCATGGAACAAAAACATGGCCAACTCACCTAACCAATCAAATTGCTTGTGTGTCTGTTGTTTGTCCACCATGGTAATCCTCAAGTCCTCATCTCAACCGCCTTAAACTCGGATCAGAGTTGCGCATGCCTCAGTCTTGATACATGGCGAACATTATTACGAGTCAGATGAAAGTAATGTCACTAGACCACACGTAACGCGACCTACCTCACTGAAAACTGTGAGCATCTGGTCTGGTGTTGGCTGCGACAAACGCTCACACTCACAGCTCTGTTGAATGAAGGTAACACACTTGACAGCTGACTGTCTCGGTGTCAAGATTGGAAGGAGGGGAGGTAAGCTTCCCCTTCCTTCTCTTCTTTGTTTGAAGTAGCCCTCACAATCTTGTATCGTGAATTCCTGGCTGGAGAAGTTTAAAAACAAAATACTGGTTCACCAAAATTATACTCCAATCTCCATTCCAATAAGCTTTTGAAACCCCCTAAAACAATATTTTTTTATCGCAAACATTGATTGAAAACTACTAATGTCAACAAGTCTTGTAAAAACTTTTCATTTGTTTCATAAAACTATATTTTTATAGTTAATCAAAAGAGTTATCAAACGCTTCTATTAACTCCCTTAAAGATTAGAGTATATTTGCTTTTTTCATCACTAAACGTGTCTGTACACTGAGTTAAGGGTCCCAGGTTCAATTCCTGGCATGGCCGAAAAAATTATGATTGATGAAATGTGGGTTTTCCCCTTTCACAGTGATGAATTAACAGCTCGGGGGGTGGATGTTGTGTATGTTATAAATTTAAGTTGGTTTATTATAAATGGTGTGTTGATTTAACATGTCGGTTCAGAAAGTGCACGTAAATACCTTAAATAATATAGTGCATTAAATGATAACGTTTATAAATGTTTTATTTTGACGTAAATTAAGAGACATGAGTATGAATTTCAAAATAAAAGTGAAAATTAAGGGGCCCCACCGGCCTCGCCAGTACAAAGATTGTGG